>DWNE01005163.1:0-14296 GCA_018249875.1 Cecropterus toxeus | reverse complement strand
GTGTGGTTGCCGGCTCACTTTTATATGAGGCGACCATCTCAGTCCTCGGGAGTAGCAACGCATCTGTAGTCAACTTCAGATAGAACCCCTGTTCTATATGAAGTTGCTCACAAATATCTATGGGCAGCAGTAACCTTACCATCAGGGGGCTGCTTGCTCATTTGCTATTTCATATTTATAAAGCAAAATAAAAAAGTAGCCATTGTTCAAGTCATATATAGGTGTTCTAGCATCTTGCCATCGTTCACATATATGATAAATATATAAGAAAACTTAAGACCAACCTCTCTGACAGCACACTTCCAGGGCTCCTCATCCTCATTCACCTTTCCCTTAGGGAATCCCCATGAAGACTTTGCCCAGTATGACTGCACAAGCAACACATGAGATAGGTCATCGTCTAGCAAGATTGCTCCATATGTCGGCACGGTCAATTTGTACTCCCTCCAGTTGTCCAACACCTCATCCAAACTGCTCACATGCTCGCGGAGTTGGGGAACATGCTGGAAAGGACAAACACGGTTTGTTTTATATGTCGCCAATATGAATCTTATTAGTAACTAAATAAAACTCATGACAATAGTATTAGATAATCAACAAATAAATTCCAGAAGAGAAAAATAATATGTTGAAAGAATTTAAAAAAATCCAGTCTTAGTTATTTCTGAAACTATGCCACCTATATATATATATAGAAATCATCAGACATTAAACTGATGAGTTTTCTGATAACAACAGGTTTTAGGGATATTTTTGTACAGTGACCATTTAACATGCAATATTTTTGTTTATTACATAGTCTTAATAATATATATCCTATCCTTTATCACTGATTTATAGTGACCAAAAGAAAGTTCTGTTACAGTTTTGGCCACATTGGCAGAAACTTTCGGCCATACCAAAACACGAGTTTTCATGAATTGTGCATGGTTCTAACTGAAAGTTATTTTTATAAAGTTTGTGTGTAAAGTAAGAATAAGTTTTTATATTATATATTTATTTAGTTTTTTAAATTTATGATATAAAAAGGGATTAAATATAGGTTACGTACATCTACTAATGATTTTCCTTTTATTTTATTTAACGGTATTTAACTGTTTGTATGTATGTACAAATAAATGTATTAAAAACACATGGTTCAATAGAAACATAAAGTATTTTTTATGGAAATTATGGTTTCGGCCGAAATTTAGAGCCAGGCCAAAAGATGGTTTTCGGCTGAAAAACCAGTTTCGGTGTACCCCCTACCAAATTTAATACAGCACTAAAAGAGTAGATAAGGATCATTTAAAAACAACTAAATTAATTTTATTTTTGGTTACACTCGTTTGTTTTTATTCTCTACCTGAAATATATGTGCTGCAAACTCCCTAATACCACATGGATTCAGTGGAGTGTTGGTGGTCTCGTCATTGCAATAGTAGTCTAGGTAGAACCAGTGGGCCAGCTCAATCTGGAAGCAGATCCTGACCAGGTTGCCTCGGTCCTCTGGCGGCAAGTTTATAATAAAACGGCTGTAACAAAATCATAGGTGCAAAATATTAATATTTAAACTGGCTTGAAGTGTCAATTGAGGTTCCAATTGGTAAACATATTGGCTTCATATTTCTTAAATTTGAGGACATTGAAATCACTAGCATTTAGTTACTGTTTGAATTTAAAATTATCACAATTAATGAAACCCTACTTTAGTTTCAAATACATATTACCACAAAGTTTATTCTCCTGTTTTAATTACCTTACAGTCATTTATTGATTCTCGTCTGTATGTTATTTATTTGCCCAAAAATTGGCATTTAATCGAAACAAGAAGAGAGTCGGTTAACAAAATACAATAATTTCACAAAAGTTGGAATGTTACCTGCATAAATCATCCAAAATATCTATAGGAATAGAGTGCCTACTCTTGTTGCTGTTACCGTTAGATGAAGACATTTCGCTGCTTAACTTATAAGTAACTATAATTTGGACTTAAAAAAAGAAAAACAAGCACAATTAATGAAAGAAAGTCAAATATTATTTCCAAATTTCTTACAAATAAAAGATTCACAACATGCGTCACAGATAACAATACGAAAAAAAACAATGCAAATACATGTCATAGTTGTTATACATTATAATTTTTAAACCAAATTGAGTTAAACCATCAAGAAATATTATATGATACAGCCATATTAAAAGAAATCGCAATTTTTGGATTTGAAATGAAATGTAGGCGCGCTTTTTGCTATAGAATTAATGATATCGATAATCAAATATATTTTATAGAAAAACACTTATTTCCAGGCAGATAGAATCCAGGGCGGGCATAAAACGAATAATCTAATGTAAACTGGCAACAATCAGCACAATTGTCAATTTGTCAAGTTATTGAAACTTACTGAAAAACAAAACACAGCTGTTCTGCACGTTTAAAATAATATAAAATGGAAATAACGCCGCTTTTTCGAGCTTATGTAAAAACTTTAAAGACGCGAAATAAAACATTCGGCGTACAGAGCCCTCAACATGATGATAAAAATCGAATATTGCGAACCAAGCCGAAGACTCCGTTTATGGCTGCTGCAAAAGATATAACATCGCAAATAACTAAATTACGAAACTTTCTGTTAGAAAACAGGGAGAGATACCTGAGCTTTTACAACGTCGTGACCGGAGACGAGATGTCGGAGACTGAGAGAGACCAGATAGACACTGGTGCGCAGAGAATAATCAATACGTGTTCGCACCTTCTCAAGGAGTTCAGGAACGACAACCGCAAACTGGCGGTGCCTCCGCAGGTCAGGGAGTACATGGACGTGTCCATGGACATCATAGACTCGTACTTAAAGGCTGTATGTAAGATCCACAGCGAGCTAAAAGCCCTGAGGGTGAAGCGGGCGCTCGACATGCGAAAAATGTCCCGGTTGGAACTAGCGCATACCAAAACCAACATTCCAAAAGCATTTGTAGATAGAACAGCTCTTACAGAAGAAGAATCAACGGAGACTGAAGAACCGGATACTGCCAAAACAAAAATAGATTTGTCGGAAAATGAGATTGCCATCATGTCAGATGAAGGAGAGCTGAGTGCAGAGGAACTGCAAATGTTTGAGTCGGAAAATATTCAGTTGCTGAATGAGCTGAATAGCACCACTGAGGAAGTCAGGCAGATTGAGAGCAAAGTTCTCCATATTGCTGAATTACAAGAAATATTCACTGAAAAGGTTTGTCTTTTATATTTTACTATCAAAATTTTTGCAAGTGGTTGAACACTTGTTGATCGAATCCAGCGGCACTGCCGTCACACGTAATTTTGCCTAATAGTAGCAATGCTAAGAATTGTTGTATTCTGGTTTGAACATTAGTAACTGGAACATTCTTATTGACAAATTCCAACTTTATCCTTAAAAGTAATAACACATCTACCCCACCCTCAGGTAGGATAGTCTCATCTGGGGTTGATTACAGGTGTTCAAGGGTGCCAATGAAAACTCTATTTTCAACTTCATATGGAACCCTTATAAAATTGATAGTCATTATGAACTTAAAGTTTATAATACTGTACTTTTTGCTAAAATTGTTTTCTGAATACCATTATATTATGACTTTCATTCAATTTTTAGGTCCTTCAACAAGAGCAAGATGTGGACAGAATAGCCAACACCGTTGTAGGTGTCACAGAAAATGTCAAGGATGCTAATGAGCAGATCAAGCAAGCGATCCAGAGAAACGCTGGCCTCCGAGTCTATGTTTTATTTTTCTTGCTTGTTATGTCATTTACACTTCTATTCTTAGACTGGTATAATGATTAAATAGATTTTTAATTTTATTGTCTGTTGTTTGCATTTATTTATTTTTGCGCCATCTGTTATACATTGTTGTATCTCTTAAGTATTGTACAAAACCAAGCAGGCTGCAATGTTAGTTCGACTTCATGCAGGCTACTGTTCGTAGATGGCGTTTTTTTTCATTATGCTCTAATTATATTTAGTTCCTGCTGCAGTCTTGTCGATTACGCATATTGCTTGCACGAACATGATGTTTAACATCTGCCAGGCTTCTCATGGCAGCTATTTTTTTATAGAAGACATTTGCTGCAGATGCATAGTCAATTCTAAGATATTGTCATAAATAGTATAACCCGTTTTATATTTAAAAAATGCAATTCAATTTTCCGTACAAGTTTCACCTTATATTATTGCACAGAGATAACACTTAAAAATAAATAAGAGCAAGTAAGTATGTATGTTCGTACTAAAACTCTTGCAAATTGAAAATTAATGGAAATATGTATTTATTCTTTTCTAAATGCTAACCTGCACGATGCGCAATACACAAACTATGTTAGTCTAGTACTATATATAAGTTACTCTATGGTCTAGTACAAGTTTACGTAGGTACGTACTTGCATATGCGTATGTAAAGAAAAAATAAAATAGCTAAAGAGCATGCAGTCCACCTGATGGCATGTGGTTATTGCCGCCCCGTATATATAATTTACTCTGCGTTGCCGCCCAAAGACATCCGCAATCAACTTCATATATAACAAGGGTTCTATCTGAAGTCAATCACAGATGCGTTGCTATTCCTGAAGGCTAAGATGACCGCCCGTATATTATTTTACTCTTTGTGACTATTTTTAGGATTCCGTAGCCAAATGGCAAAAATCGGAACCCTTACAGATTCGTCATTTGTGTCTGTCCGTCCGTGTGTCCGTATATCTCACAGCCTTTTTTATTAGGAAACTATTAAGAATATGTATATTATTTTCTCTTCAAGATTTGTGAAAGATAATGCTACGGAACTCTTCGCCTGCGCGCACTTGGCAGATTTTTTTTATGTAAGTGAGTCGGCAACCACACCTTTTGAGGGTCTACTATCTTACCGTTACCTGCGTTACCTTGACGTAATCAATAAAAAAATACTTTTTGACTTCATTATTTAATGTAATATTTTATCATATAGCGTGTAATTGATTAAGTATTTAAACCCTAGATATATATAACCGCAGACATTACGAAAAATTAAGGATATGAATCTCTTTAAAAGAACTGATTACTTTTTCTTTATGAGCCTTATGGAAAATCCCGCTTCATTTGCATTGCATATTTTGGATTTAAATTTAATAAAGAGTTCTTCCAAGTTACATTTTTTTTGCGTTTATTATAATTGCTAAACAACGCCATCTATATCATACACTGAATATTACTTATATATATCATACAACAGAGTTCACTAGTGGCATACTAGATGGCGTTATGCAAACTGAAACACGATGTTGTAACTCTTTTATTTTTATTTCAAGGATCTAATCTAAGATTATTGATCACGTTATTTATTTTGTTGCAAGGATTAGAGACATGTGCTCTTCGAGTTCATTTTTTCACGATCCTCACTATAAAGCCGGATCTTCAATAGATTGGAATTGATAATTGAATACTTTTTAACAATGACATCAACATTCGATTAAATTCAAATTCGTTTATTATGGAAAAATATATACATGTACCTATGTAACACTTTAGTCACTATAAATATTTCCTATAAGCAGAAGTAACTTAAACTATATTCAGTGACAGGGGCCATCCTATTAATCATTGTAGAAATGCCTGTACCAAGAGGCCCCGCTTTTCCTTATCATATTATAATACATTACATTATTTGTGCGGTATGTTTATTAATTTTACACGCAGTATTTAACTTTAATTTAAATAAGTAATGGAAAATGAATTTATGTTTACTTGAATGTGTGTGTGTTTGTGTGTGTGCGCGTGGTGTGTGCTTTCTGTCAATCGATATTCGGCTTTTAAACATTTTCTATTTCATTCAACATTGCATGACTCTTAAATAATCTCCTCCTAACTTAAATAATGTAAATATAATAATATAATAGGTATATTTTTTATAACTAAAGTTAGGCTGAAAGGCAAGAAGCCAAGGACGTACTTGAATAAATGACTTTTGCGGTTTGAGTTTCCTCCACAGACTACATTATTTATATACGGGTTACGGGTTTCGTCACTTTCGTCTATCTGACGTTTGTAACTCTGTGGTGAAGTGTAGTGTTTACTTTTAATTCTTATTTTTTATTTCTTACTGTGTTCTTCGGCATTGAATAAATTATTATGTTTATTGTACGTATTTCTTACGTTTCAGAGAGTAATTAGCATATTTGTTCAAATGTTATCAAAAATACGCTCCAACAAATTTTGGTCTTCAATGTTTAAACGTTTTTCTTTGAAAAACAACGATTTTGAAAACTGTGTAACAGCAAAGATGTCAAACAAAACTATTCAGGAATTGGGATATACTTTTAATGCCGGTGTGTATTAAATTAATAAAAATGATTCTATAGAAAAGTTGTCTGCTATATGTTTTGAATGAGAATGTCCAATAATAATATAATCGGGAAAAACCCACTATCAATAGTTATTATTGTAATAATTTTGCGGGAAAACCCAATGTTCACATTTAAACGTTTATAGTTAGTGACATATAACTCGACGAATAATGAATTCAATGACATAAATAGGTACAATATTCGAGTAAAATTTAATGAATGATTATAAAATAACATTTACATTTTTATTATTTTTATTACACATAAGCAGATGAATGTAGCTTGAATATCTAATGATATCTACCCATCTACTACCTTACCTAAGCTTAGTGCTCTTAGGATAAGTTTAGAGATGCGCAAAATGTATCACTAAAACGATAAGAGAGATATATATAATTTCAACTAAAGATATGTATCACTAGCTCATTGATGATTGATTATTCTTCATAACGTTTTATATCAATATATCTGAAGATATAATTGTGTTATGTTTATATCTAGTATTTTTTTGTTTTTGTGAAAAATGTGCAAATCAAACACTATTTCAATTTTTTTAAGTTTAATTGACAAAAAAAAATCTCGTCTATAGTGAGAATGCCTTAAGATTAATGTTATCAAATATGTCACATAGCTTATTTTATTTCATTCACCTCATTTGATTCGTTCATATTGAACCGTATCACTCAGATATAAAGATATAATTGAAAATCGTATGAGCCGAAGAGTGATTAGCTCTTTGATGAAGATATATATCTTTTCTATCACTCACTTGCGAGCTACACAACTCTAGATAAGTTCATCCCTCATAACGATCATTTATGTTTTTGTCCATTATTTCAAAGCACATTGTCAGGTATGGCCATGAACAAAAGCAAAAACATGGAATGTCCATTGAAATGTATCGGAAAAAACATAAACAATGATTATTTTGAGGAAACAAACCAAACTTGTGCTAAGGGTATAAATAACCGAATACAAATAATGACAGCCAACATCTCTCATCTCTTGGCATTGCATTGCAAGGAATGTGTTAAAACAAGTTGTATATGTGTTTTGCCTTTATTTCACCCTTCTGAGACTACAGTGCTTAACACATCACTTTGTATGAATAAGCAGATGATTCAAAACCCATTAATTTTAAGTTAATTATTTTGTTTCATCCTGATTATCATAAGTTGGTAAACTTGGTGTTCCAACTCCATAGTTTAGACTTTTAGTATTTGATTGTATTATAGGCATTGTTTTATTTTTACTTGGCTCCCCTGTAAAATTGGGGTTTTTGTGTAGTATTATAATGCCTGCAAAGTAGGGACATGTAATTGTAATATAAGGCAGAAATTAGCATAAATATATTATATTGATCTCCTAATAGTACGCTAGCATAAGACTAATAAGTAGATAATTTTTTTTCAGATGGTCAACTCCGTAAAATAGGTGAGGATGGACAACCAACTGAAGAACCATTCCAATTTAATATTAGCAATGAGCACCGAGAATGCCAGTCTCACTATGAGGAGCTTGGCAGTGCAGTTACAGCACACATTTATCAGTTATTGGAAACCCAAGTCAATCTGACAAGATTACCCGTACCAAAAGATTCTGAACCTAAAACCGGAACCTTCATATTTGTGTCTCCCGATTATGATAAGAAAGACGTTCTCATGATCTTGATTCATGGATTAGGTGCTGTAAGAGCTGGGCAGTGGGCTAGGTCGTAAGTGTCTACCTTATCTATAAGTTATAGATTAGAATATTTAAAATAACTATTGCTTTATATTCCTAAACTATACTTGCAACGAAACATTTTATAATGTATGAGTCTGCCTACAAAAAGTTAAAAAAAAACTTATTACCAAATATAGTAAATAAAATGTTTCCTTATATAGATAATTGCCACACACACAGACAAACATCCAATTGTCCAATCTGAGGTTGATCCTGGAAATAAAACTCATATTGTTCATACATTCCACTGAACTATGGAATATTTAATATGTACACAACCTATATAATGATGTGGAGAAGTTATTAGATCACATATGTACTTACTATAAGTAGTATATAACTAGGTCTGTAGTAGTACTTTGTATACTATCTTCAGTATATTTTTAGACCATTTTCCATGATTAACTGCAATTTTTTTTTACAGCATCATCATAAATGACTGCATTGAGATGGGTACCCAAATACCTTACATCAAAAAGGCTATAGAAAAAGACTATGGAGTCATGGTATTGAATACAAACGACAATTACCAAGAGGATGGCAAAAAGAAACCAAGTACTGGGACCAGTGAGGAGCACGCCTGCTACGTTTGGGAGACATACATATCAAACGCAAAAGCTTCAAGTATAGTCATTGTAGCTCACAGTTACGGTGGTGTGGTGACCGTGTCATTGGCCGATAAGATCAAAGATGACTTTGAGAAGCGAGTCAAGGCAGTTGCATTTACTGATTCTGTGCATCATTATTCCGAAATTAAACTACAAGATTTTATGAAGAAGGCTAGCAACAATTTTTATTTTTATTTTGAATGTTATTAGTGTCAAAGTCCAAAAATCCTTTCGTAGTGATTGACTGCATTTTAAATTAAATTAGCTGTAATACTCTTGGTTCTGTGATGGGAGACTTGAATATACTTTTGATTTTATGTAATGATTTTAATATATTTCAGATTGCAAAGAACTGGATATCAAGTGAATCTCCTCTTGACACCCCTATGAAGACACCAGATTATGATATCACAAGAGTTTCTGCAGGTATCTCTTCTTTAAATCATTTTTAGTAATTTTTTTAAGTTTCTAAAATACTTTATTTTTATTCACTTGCACCTTTGATCTATTTGCATGGAAGCATGGCATGAGCCAATATTAGATATTTATCAATATCTGTGCCCTACAGTTTCATATATTATGATAATAACTTTTGAGAAAGAAATACAGTATTCTTAGACGTAATTCAAAAACCAGACAAAAAATGTAAAAATAGCTATTATTTCCAAGCCCTATTGCAATTTTTTTTGCAAATAAGGTATGAGATGTACAGATAATTTTTGTTATATATATGAATAACATTGAAACACATGAAATGGTTTTATCTCTAGTTGTTTTTCTTTTCAGGTCATCCAAAACATGAAATGACATCACACACTTGCATTGATTCTGTTTTTAAATATGTTGAGGAAATGTTGACAAAAACATAGCAATTATTAGTCTAAGAATTTTTGTATCTCATACAGAGTTGTATAATGTAAGTTGATAAGAAATGTAAGCACAAAAATATAAATGTATGAATAATTGACATGATTGAAGTTGTGTGCTTTTTAAACAATATGGCAGGTGTTAGAGCAAGTGTGGTTCCGACAGGGAGACACAACCCCTATTTTCAGTGAACAGGCTCATATACAATGAGCCTTCAGGAGTAGAATGCATATCTGATTGCCTTTTATAGAGATATCACTTTGAATGAAGTTGTTTACAGATGTTCTCAAGTTGAAGTGACCAAGGACTAACCTAGCTGGGTTAGTCCACGTTTGTTCGCCACTTCAATAATATAAAAAAGTAAGGATAAGAAAAATGTAACACATTTATTAATGAGACAATATTTTATGTACATAGTTTATAATAAAATAATATACTACACATTATTCACTTCTTTTTTCCCTTTGAGTAATTTTTCATCCAATATTTTATATCCTGCTTGTTTGCTCTTACACCTAAGACAGCGGATTTGGAGTTCACATCCTTCATAACGAATGGTGAAAAGCCAGCAGTGTAATCTGGGTCCAGGGCGTTTGTTTTGTTGCGTGCCAATTTTGTTGCGAACCTTTTGTGTATGTGTTGATCTTCAGTTAATATCGGGTATTGGAAGTGTTGTCCGCCTCTCGGTGTGGGCAGACTGAAGCGCTTTCCTCTAGCTGTTAAGGGTTTTCTTCCATTTATGTGTATATGTTGGTTTCCATCATCGTCAATGCTGACGCCAACTTTTTTCAACGTAGCATGACCACATTTGGGACAGAAAAGCTTTGTCATAACACTTGTGGTTTTGAAGCAAGTTGTGCATCTGAAGATGAATGTACGTAGCTGTCTAATTACTCTGCCATCAATTGCTGTTACATTCAAGCCTATTTGTTTAAGAACATTTTGCATAGCAAAATCTGATGTAATGCAAGCAACTTCAACATTTTTATCCTCAAGTTCTCCGACATCCATTTCTCTCTTCTTCGCTGCTAGATTACTTGGTGTTATCCACTCTCCCTCATCACTATCTGATTCTTCCTCAGATTCTGAGTCTTCCTCATCTGAGACTTTAACCATGACATTGTCTATATCATCATTGCTTAATTCTATATTCTCTATCTGTTGTGTAATGTCTTCTGTCAGTTTATTGTCCTCTTCTTGACTATTTTGTATTTCTAATTCAACATTTTTAATTACGTTATTTGCATCTTGTGTAGGTTTCAACACGTCTGGTTCGTTTTCATGATCAATTACATTGAGTTTATAGTCACTACTGTCAGTGTGTGGTTCTATATTTGGCTCAGACTGCGAGTGAGTTGTGTTTTCATTACTGTTATTTAATTGACATACATTATCGTCTTTTGTTTCATTTTCTGTGCTTGGATGTAGGTTGAAATTACCAATACCTGTCACTTTAATGAATTTTTGGACAGTTGGTGTTGTTTTTAAATGTGCTGTACCTACGATTTCCTTCTCGAGCTGGTACGCGAGAGCCATAACCTTGATGTCGGTGGCCGAAAGACTGGTGTAATCACCCGTCTTTTTAGAGAATTCTGTGATGAACTTGATGCTTTCGGCGAATACATCTTTTACCTTCAAATCGTAAGGGAGGACCACGAGTTTCCGTCGCTGCCTGTCGTTGGTGATCTCGTCTATCACCTCCTGTATTGTGTACACGTTTTCAGCGAGTTCCTGCAAGTTTGCTGCCTTTATAAATGCCGTCGTGTCCACGACCAAATGGTTTATTTTCTTAGACATGTTCCCTTCGTAATAAAGTTACATAGGTAACGAATAGTATATTCGAGTTTGATATTTATATATGCAGTCGTACACAAATATCGTAGAAAATACACGTGCAATTCTGTCATTCAATAAGAGATCTCAAATGAACCATAGATAAGTAAAGTAAAATGAACATGAAGTATACGTTTGTTAGTGTTACCCGCGCAACCGTCCATAGACTATTTAGAGATATTGGGTATCTTCGTGACTCCGATTATAACGTAATCTTTTTTTTACTATAATATCTCTACTTCAAAAGTCTCTGATTCTTGGCTTTGAAAAATTTGTCGTGTTTAGTTTTGATAACCAATTTAATAAATCATAACCCCTTATTTGTATAGGTAGTCTGTGCAAAGAGAATTGATATTTGCGTGTCTGTTTGATTGTGTGTCACCGTGACAGAACCATCCATCTTATTTAAATGGCGCTTCGTATTTATTAATTGTCGATTCTGATTTTTATCAAAGTAAACAATAAATACGGTCTGTAAAATCAGATGGTTTCCATATTTAATCGCGAAACCGTTGTAAAGTGATTATCAAGCATGAGTTCTAAAAGGGGTAAAAAGCATGCGGGCGGCAAGCACTTTGCAATAGCCGAGTCTGTTAGCATTGCATTGAAAATCCAGTTAGACAAATTCCTAGCTGATGAAAATGATACGGAATTGTCGTTCCCGTCGTTCCTATCTGCCCAAGAACGTGGATTTCTCCATCAAACCGTCGCGAAACTGGGACTAAAGTCAAAGTCGCGCGGAAAGGGTAAGTTTAGCAACCCCTTGTTGCGCGTTATACTATTCCAATTTCGAAAGTTGACAGAGCATAAAATCTCATGATATGTAGTTATTAGTAATATTCCCGCATTTGATATGTGTAAGCTTATAGTTTGTGTTAACATTTTTCGCGTAATATTTCACAAGTTTTTGTAATTCGACAATTAGTTGATTCGTTTGTTGCATAAAAGTATGTAATCTTTTGCATAGGCGACTTAAGTAAGCGAGTTTATATGATGTTAGTTTGCGAATACAATTTCAATTATCTTCCTTTTACTCCACTTTTGCTTATAAGCTTGGAAATCTTGGAATCGAAAATGGCGGAGGTGCTTCAACAGTCCCGCCATTTTCCGCTTAGGCTTCAGCCTTTACATTTTTGATTTTAATCTGATTTTAATATGTTACGGGTACTCACAACATGCAGTTTTTGAATTTCTTTTTGCCGATATTTCGACCCAGTTACATGGATCGTGGTCACGGCGAAACCACGGTGGTGGTGGTGGTGGTTATAAGAGTTTCGCCGTGACCACGTTCCATGTAACTGGGTCAAAATATCGGCAAAAAGAAATTCAAAAACTGCATATCGTGAGTACCCGTAACATATTAAAATTTACATTTTTGCTTAATATTATAATTGAAGAGTTAAAACTGGAGTGGGAATTACTTTTAGCCCTAAGTACGTCTGTCTATGTAATACTTAGACCGCATATAATTTTTTAGCAACGATATGGATATGGGCGCTAATAATTTTAATACCTTACATACTTACAACATTTATAAATATTCTGCAACACATGCATTTACTAACCAGCATGTATGCAATTTTTTTTATTAACATTTGTCATACTTATTATATTGTTAAACTTTCTTGTACTGTAGCTAAAATTTTATTTACAATTAGGAGTCTAACATGTAAACAGTCTTTGTTTATGTCAATGTGAACTATTGTCCTGAGCTGAGTTGAATGTATGTGTTTGCAAGCTGTGTTGTATTTGCAATTGAAATGTAGTTCATTTAATGTAATCATTGTTCAATAGTATTATTTATTGCATATATTTTTGTATAATGTATAAAACAGAATTTTATCAATCCATTATTGTCAAACTGCTAGCCATGGCTCTTCTCTCAGAATAAGAGTTTTAGCCCATAGTCTACTGAGCTGGCCAAGTGCGAATTAGTAGACTTCATGCACCTTTTAGAATGTTTTTTTACACAACTTAGTTGTGTAGGTTTCCTTATGATGTTTTTTTTCACTGTGAAGTAGTTATGAATTTTCACATGCACATTGTTTTAGAAAAATCAGTTTTGTGTAACATTTGAACTCTCTCAGTGGATAGTCTGAGTTTTATTATTTATTTAGTTATTAGTCTGTCATTGCTTATGCAAACAACTTATTTCTTTTTTCGTATTTAGTAGAACATCATTTTTCATCTTCAACAGGTGTCAATCGCTATATAACAATATACAAGCGTGTGGGCTCCACCATCATCCAGTCGGATGCGAAGTTGATCCTGGACTCCAACATGCGGTGCACCATATCTGAGCTGTTCAACGCTTTCCCCATTACCAACAAGGAGAAGGATGACCTCAGTGTCAACGGCGATAAGGAGAGGAGTCCCCAACTTGCACACAAGTCTTTGGGGCAGCTGAACAATGGAATCGCCCTGGTAATTTTCAATTAGACTGTTTTGAGTCAGAAAGAGTGTAATGTTTTTGAATGTTTGCATTTATGTTTGTTTATATTTGTGAGGTGTTGTACAGCCCAAACAGCTTGATGCAATTTAACACATGAGGTTTAAACATAAATTATATACTATTGTAGTAGTTGGAGACAAAAAAAAACATAGATAAAACTGCCAATATTATGTTTTGTCACTGAGTGTACCTAATAATTTATAATTTCTATTTTAAATATTTTTGTAAATTTGTAGAAAGTCTACCAGTAAGAGTTATAGTCTGTCTTAGAGTGAGTATTCAGGTGTACTTGAGCCTAATCATGATCATCATGAACGTATGCCTAATGACTAAGTTGCAACTCATGGTTTGATGACTCGCATGGCGGAGCGGTCATACCTGTCTGACGCACTTGGGTCACGGGCTTGATTCTCGGCCAGACAGAAATATGAATGATGAGTTTAGATTTCTGTTCTGGGTCTGGGTGTTTTTGTATTCGTCTTTGTGTGT
>DWNE01005162.1:0-14298 GCA_018249875.1 Cecropterus toxeus | reverse complement strand
GACATAGACCCCGGCTTGCCCCGCCCCCGTAAATCGGGGACCGATTAACAGATATCGTCGACTCCGACCATTTACTAGGGATGTGACTAGGCTGGGCAAAAATCGATTTTTAATTAATCGATTTTATATTTTAATCAAATAATCAATTTTCCAAAAATCAATGATTTTTCAAAAAAATAATCGATATTTAAAAATCGATTACTTATTTTTTATTATAAAGTTAACCTCTTAAATACTTTTTGTTCATTTAGTTGAAATTTTTTATGCAAAACCCCACAAATAATACACTAGATGGCGTAGTAAGTAAAAGCTACGTAAAAAATCGAAAGTATAAATAAAAAATCGATTATTTATAGTCGAAAAATCGAGTATTCTAAAAAAAATAATCGATTATTTTTTCGCATCTCTACCATTTACCAACAGCATGCCGTTATAGGAAGTCATTTCGAATGTTTTCAACCAAATTCAATTTGCTAAGATGGTTAAGCTAACCTTCTTGCTTATGTTATTTCACCCTAAAATGTAATATCGTAGGCTGTTGGTCGCATTCTAGTACGAAACGTCTCCGTCGTGGCCGATATTGGAAAATTCCGCACGACATTACCGTACGTTTCCAATATATTACCGAAAATTGTTACGTCGGCGGAAACCATCCCGTTATAAGGGAATGCGATATTTTTATGTCTATGTCCTTAATAACTTTTTGTTTGAGTAAAATATTGTTTGTCTGTTTAAAATTTTATTCAGACCTATACCATATTGATGAAACTAAATTAGTATGAAGCTTTTTAAACTTATATTTTCTTTAATCTTTTTTCATTTTGAGGCGTATACTATACTTATACTTAAGTCAAATAAAGAAGAAATTTATTGCATACATAAGTAGTAAGCAAAATAAGATAAGCTTTTTAATGTTAGTAGCCTTAAGGCCAAAGGTATGATCGAAAAATAGTTATATGATGTAATAACGATCATCACATATTTATCATCGCAGATTTATACCGAATTAAATCATTCAATGTCTAAATTAAGTGTTTCCTGGTAATAAAAATAAGGCGTTTTAGAAAGTAAAAATTCAAGTAATAAGTAATAGTTTACTCCAATGTATTAAACTGTTTTCGCATTAATCTTCAGAATCAATTAAGAACGCCTTGATCCTTTATATTGTGAAGGAGCTAGCGATAAATAAATTAATGAAGGCTATTAATCTCCTTTTGATACCTTAAGAAGGGTTAAATTAATTCTAATTTTGTACAAGGAAAAACACCTAATTCATATATTTTATTTTCGATATTTTAAAATTACATTTTCGATATATTGTTAATAAAATAAGTATTTTGACTCAATATATTTTAAAAATATTGCTATTTATCGAAACTAGACTAGATGAACATGTTTGGGAAATTATCTTCTAATTCTAATGACAAACATACAATAACACAGATCGCGATAGAACATATGAACATTCGACAAATCTGCAGCAGTCTTACCCTTATATGCTCCTTCGTTGACATAAACACGGTGGGCATACTACAATACTCAACGGTGTCGAATGCCTTCTCGGATCACCAATGCATCGCCAGCTTTGAAGGAGAGCTCTTTGTGCCCCTTTCTTGAAGAGCCCCTTGTCATAGCGTTCCGGGAAGACCTCAGGAGGAAGCTCATTCAACATCTTGCACGTTCGTGGCAGGAATTATAGCGTCGTTTTTTTATTTTATTTTTCAGGTAGTGGAATGTAGTTCGACGTACCAATGTAGTTCGACCGGGGAAGTGACACCGCCACATCTACTTCTAGCGTGAAGTAATCCTTGCGTTTCACTTTTATATTATATCTTAGTCCTCTGGAGTTGCAACGCATCTGTGATCGACTTCATATAGATCCTCTATTCTATATGGAGCTAAAAGGAGTCCATGGTCTGCACGACCATCATGTCGATTGCAACTCGTAGCATATTCAGTCAGATGTAACAGAGTTAACGGATATCACTAAAATTCGTCTAACAATCCATTTCATACCAAGTTCTTGTAAATAGAGCGCTAAAACGTCTAAAAACCGTAATGAGGGAACTACTCTGACCGTATAACTGCTATCAAAATAAACTAAAACTGCAACTACGCGAGAGTTTAGAGCAGAATATTACACGCTACAATTTGAATAGAGTAAATTAAATTTATTTCTAATACTAGTTTTCTGACCACGACTCAGTTATCTCTGAAAACTTTACTCTGATAGGTATTTCTGACAAACCGTGTTCCGTCCAATTAACTTCGTCGTGAACCCATTAATGTCCCACTGCTGGGCACGGATCTGCTCTCAGATTGAGAGAGTTTTAGTCCATTGTCCATCGCGCTGGCTTAGTGTGAATTGGTGGACTTCACATATCTTTAAGCACTTTTTTATGATAACTTTCAGGTGTACAGGATTCCTCAAGATGTTGTCCTTCACTGCAACGCACTGATAATACAATTAATTTTTAATACGCACATCATTTTAGAAAAATCTGTGGTACGTCCCTGGGATTCGGAGCTCGATTCAGAGACTGAAATACAACCTTTGGGCTATTCCTACTCACGATGCCAATTTATATAAATATATAATACAATAGTAACCTATTTAAGCGGGGGTCGTGTAACGAAATTGGTTCATATTTAAGCCAATAAACGATTTATTGGAGAATGATGGTTCCGCTGTAGTCTGATAATAAAGAATTCTATCATCTTATTATTAATTGAAAGCCAAGCCAGAGGTTCTCAATCTTATTTCTTATATCGAACTTATTTTCGGTAATAAAAATGTTCCATTGCTTGGGAATTTCGTTTTTTTTTATAAGAATAAAATAACAATTAGCATGCAGCCCACATGATGATAAGTGCGATACCTATGAGTAACTTCATAAAGAACAGGGGTTCTATCTGAAGTCGATCACAGATAAGTTGCTACTCCCGAGGATTAGGATAGTCGCCTTATATATAAGTGAGCCGGCAACCACACACTTCCACCGAAACGCACGAGCTTCACGCTAGAAGTAGGTGAGGCGGTGGTACTTCCATGGTCGAACTACATTGGTTCTACTGCCTCGTTTCCCCCTCCTTCGATAATTTAGATCTTCGTTCTTTAGATAATTTAGTCTTTAGACCCTATCCCTCCTGTATAGACCTCTAACGCTCACAAGGGGCTTAATTGCCTACTTTGTGAAACACTGTACTGAAAAATATTTCTTAATCTAACAAGACTGTTTACTTGGTAACTATTAATTTAACCATTTCCTTTAATTTATGTAGATAGAATTTTTCCAAGTATAATGTAATACTGACTTAAAGTTACATAATTTTAAATGAACGAGGGACTTGGGATCTCTTGAGCTGGTACGTAATTAATGAAATTAAACAGAGGCTTTGATTATTCGTCACGGAATCGTCACACCGCAAGTAGTGAATTGTTAAGCGATTTTATTGTAGACATATTTATATTACGTAAATAGAAAGGTTAAATACAAATATATATATATATAGGTATGTCTTTCTTCCTAATTTCTCTTAAAGTTAGAAGGCCAATTTGGTTTATACCAATAATAAAATTTCTTTACATTTTATCGCAAAAGATAGGAATTGAAGTTAATTAAGTTAAAATTGTAAAGTTCAATTCTGTAAATGGAATAAAAACTAAAAAAATACCTTTGGGGTCTTTATACAAGTAATACCTACAAGCCAATAAAATCATTTTGAAATTTTTGTATGACTATCTGTTGTCCGGGTTTCACGCAAAAACTACTGGACGGATTTTGATGACACCCTATTTATTATTTAGCTATTAGTCCTCGGCAACATATAGGCTATAATGTATTCTGATTTTTAATATATAAAAACGAAAGGATGCCATCACTCAAGTATTGACTAATCATGGCACAGCCTAAACCACTGAAGATAAATACGTGAAATTTTGAAAACGTCAGCTAAGAACGAGAGAAATTCCACCCATAAGATGGTGGTACTGCTAGTCTAAAATATATGTTTGCTTTTCCAACTTTTTAAAGAATATTGTAAGATATGAACGTATAAAAGCAAATAATTAGGTACAGTTTTCAGGAAACGTAATAAATTCGTACTAAGGGTACAGCTACATGTAGAATCCTATTGAAATCTTTAAGCTGTAAAGAACAGGGACGTGATAAAAGCAGATGCGGTTAACAAATGTAAGATAGGACCCTGGAGCTAGCTTTGGAAAAAAGACATATATTATACTAATAAGAGAAAAACAAAAAAATAGAAACCGACTTCTGTTCCACAAAAAAGAAAAAAATTATAATACATAGTCCTGAAGTCGGTACTCAACATACTTCGCTAGACCACGACAACGAAACTATCGTACAAGTAAACACAAATAAAAATATGCAGTCAAATTGAGAACCTCTTTCTTTTTTTCGAATAATTGAATACAATATTTGGTTCACGTTATTAGCTGATGATGGAACAAGTCAATTTCTGATAACACGGAAGCCGCTTAAGTATTTTTGGTTAAATTGAGACCTTACGAAATTCGCCGCATCCTTGGTTGGTTCTTTATTGTATTAAGTCCACTTAAATGCTTTTGTCCAATAAATTTCTTCTACGTTGTTTTAGTTGTTAAATTTATTACAAAGTTATTTAAGACTTACAATTCAATTGAAAACTTATTTAGAAGTTTGCTCATAAATAATTCAATACTTTATTGTACATTCCTAATATTATAATTATATATAAAAGCTGTATTGTGGCGACACCATTTGTAATTTATGCTTAAAATTTTGGGCTAATATTGTAAATATAAGCCTGTTTACTCCACGATTCTTATTTACTTCTCAGACACCTTAGGTTTTTATGTATGTTTGATACATTTTCTTTTCGATCAATGTTATTTGTTATAAATTATATAGATAAACCACTTTGAGGTCACTCGATAACATCTTAAAGGTTGTAGAAGCCTCTGTGATTCAATTCCGAAAGCAGCACTGACTTAAAGCAGCAGTGTTAAGCGCCCGTGTTCTTGTTTGAAGGGTATGGTTAGGGAAGACAAAATGGCATTGAAACTTACTCCTCAGGTGTACCAACGCATCTGTGGCCAACCTCATGTAACACATAGAGTTTTACATGAGGTTTACATCTATGTGTTACATGTTAAACCTCATGTAACACATAGAGTGTTACATGAGGTTTTAGGGATATTGTATTGATGAACAGACGTCCATAGAAAGACGTGGTTGTATTTTATTTCAATTCTTAAAGCATCACCATAAAACACTTGTACCGTTGTTATAGGGTACACACGTGACGCCGCTCGTCCATCACGCGCGACGTCTGTAACTCCGAGCGACGTAATTTGTAATGTTGCGTTGAAACATTTGCTGTCCTCAAGCCATGGTTCCTTAATTTTCTGAATCACTGGCGAATTCTATATTTAGTGATATATAACCTGCATTTTAGCTATTTAAAACTGATATCATGAAGCAACGATATGTTGTATTCTTTAAATACATATATTATTTACGTATATATCATACATGTACCACTTATTCTTCGTAAGGTCCTAAAATCTCAATTGCTTCTCAATCTTATGTTATATAAAAAAATGTTTTTTCGAAGTGTTAAAGCATCTGTCATAAAAATCTAGTCCCGTTGCTGTAACGCACACACGCGGCGCCGCTCGTCCATCACGCGCGACGCTACACTCCTTGCGTTGCAACTTGTTAATGTTGCTTTGAAACATTAATTATCTCGCTGTTCCGCTTTCAGTTTCGACTGGTAAAATGTATGTTTAATGGGATGTAAATTACATTATATCTAATTGAAACTCTGAGATTATGAAACAATAAATATTTTGTAATATTTAGATATATTTTTCTTATACTCCTAGATCACAAAGATGTACCTATTATTTCATCACGCCCTAAATTTTCACTTGCTTCAAAAATTACATAAAAAGTATATTCTAAGTGTTAAAGCATCTACCATAAAAATCTTGTCCCGTTGCTGTAGCGTACACACGTGACGCCGCTCGTCCATCACGCGCGACGTCGCTACACTCCGCGCGCCGCAATTTGTCAATGTTGCGTTGAAACATTTGCTGTCTTGCTGCTCCGCTTTCAGCTTAGACGGATGATGACTGTATTTAAATATAATGTAACCCATGTTTTGCTTAATAATGGTATATTTATTATATACGATTATGTATTAAAGGTATAGAACGGAAAACTAATAAAGTATTTAAATATCGTCAATCGAAATTGAATACCTACAACTCTTACCTCATAAAGAGTAAAACCGCAACGAAAAAATAATATAATGAATTGGAACTATGAAAAAACAATGATCATTTTGTGACTCCTCTCCATTATTGTCTTCTCCTATTCCATATTTTTTGAAAAATTCAATTATATTTTTTGAGAGTCCATTTTGAAAACATAAAATCTGAATAATCAAATTAATGAAATGACCAAAAAAAAAATTAAAGTATACCCATGACCCATTCTATAAAATTTATCAGGTTTATAGTGTTTGGTATTTACAAGGTATCGCCCTGTATTTATAAGGCAGTAAAATCTATTTATTTAGAAATTTCAGAGCATATATTAAACGAATTTAAAAATGTCTTCCGATATTTAAACTCTCTTGTGGTTCGGCTCTGGAAGCACCATTGTCTCATCTATTTCTGCTATTTCTGCCCAAGAACAGTATTACCTACTTTTGTGCTCTGGTATGAAGGGTGTGGTAAGGGAGACATACTTATCCGAATTTCAGTCCTCAGGGGTAGCAACGCTTCTGTGGTTAACCTTAGATGAGACTCTGATCTCATCTGGAGTTGATTACAGATGTTCATGTGAGGCTGAGGCCACTTACCATCAGGTAGAATACTCATTTGCTACTTTCATATTGTCAAAAAGTAACATCTATTTATTTAGTAACTTTTTTTTCATTTATTTAATACAAACAGCATGTATTATCGTCAACCAATTATTTATTGTCCCATTGCTGGGCACGGGTCTTCTCTCAGAATGAGAGAGTTTTAGGCCATAGTCCATCGGGCTGGTTAAGTGAGAATTGGTAGACTTCACATACCTTTGAGAACTCTTTTATTTAGAGAACTCTGAGATGTGCAGGTTTCCTCATGATGTTTTCCTTCACCGTAAAGCAGTAATAATTAAATTCTAATACGCACATCATTTTAGAAAAATCTGTGGCATGTAGGATTCAAATCTCGGAGCCTCGATTGAAAGGCCGAGTTTCAACTACTGCTCATACAGCATCAGCTCATAACAGCATGTATGGCATGAAGTTAGTACTACAAAATATACATACATGATTTCTTCTAAAATATGTATGTACGACTTCAAATACAAAATTATGTTAAGCATTCGCATGATATAGTTAAATCGGGTGGTGAACAAGATTATATGACGTAATGTTACGTCATAAAAAACAGATTAAGTCGTGCCTAAATCGCTTTTTAAGCTTACGCCACTGTGAAAATGTAATATTACAAAAGCTTACATGGCTTAGACGCGTATTACATTCTTAGTCTTTATTACAATGTAACCTCGTATGTTAATATACCCAATGAATTATATCTTTTAAAAGGTTTGCCAAATGCCTTTGCTTATATAAGACGTTTTCTACGATTATTACTCCAGAATAGAATGCTTTATGTTGTTGCCATTGATACTCAGAACGACAAATACATAAACATCCAGACCCAAAACAGATGATTAAATTCATTATTTAAATATCGGACTGGTCTGGGATTGAACCCAGAAACTTCTGCTTGCCAGAGTTATTAAGATGTTGATCTAGATTGCCTGATTACTGAAAATGTTTTCTTAGGGTGGCTTAAAGCCACCAGAAAATTTCTAAAGCTTATAAAATAGATAAATGTGTTTCCTTTGCGGCCAACTGGTAAGACTTTCTATAAATCTTGGGATATGTGAGGCGTATTTAGTGATTTTCACAGAAATATCATATTTTACTAAATCTACAGTACATTTCATACCTAAATTGGTTTAATATTCGCGTCGTGTGTTACGATTTAGTATTTTCAAACTTTGTGCACTCTACTAAAATGAGAAATATTATATTTTTACCATATAAAATTTTGAGAGCCACTTGCTCTAAATTAAATTGTATTCCAATACATCATTCAGGTATTACGCCGTTGTTAACAGCAAATTATTTAGCAGTTCTCAAACAGGTTGTCAATCAAAATCACATGCAATCAATCTAAAATTAAACCAACAGTCCAGCACTATCGAAAATTCGAAATCAATCTATGTGTTTGTACTGAACAATAAACAACAAACAAAGCAGCGCACAACACTGTTTAATCTGCAAATAGCAAACATTAATAGCAGACATTCGTATACAACGGTTAGTTCATCTTTGTTCATCTATACAAAGATTACATTAAATGGGTGCTCTATTGTCATGTTGCGGCTGAATTCTATTTCTATTACTTTATTTCACCTGGATTTCTATCCGTCGGCGTCAAAAGGAAGGTAATGTTTCTCAAGCATATGTATGTCCAATTCTTTGGCATGAGCTACAGGTCAAACGGCTTGACGAATTAACATACGACATATTATATTATTATGAGAATCGTTTCAGTTTGCATTGATGTAGGCTACGTAATTCATAAAAATGGTGCCAATAAATAAAACATTAAAAAATAAATGTTATACAATACTTACATATAACAATACTTTTGTGTAACTATTTTGATAAAAACTCATTAAAAGAGTCAAATTAAATGTATCATTATAAAAACAAACAAAAAATGGTTGTCCGTAAAGTCGGTTTACGGACGATAGTTTTACGTGATAACATCATAAAGAAACAATGATGAAAAATTGCTTACCTTTATGAATTGAATTATCAGCACAGAATTATTTTTATAAAGCAAGCAAGGAGTAAATTGAAAATTATACATTTTCAATAAATTAACATTTATTTAAACTCGTTAATTAGATTTTTTTTTACGCGCTCTCGCTTGTACGCTCAGGCTCAGGTGGAACGTGACAATTTTTCGTGCGTATAGTCGGTGTTCATCGATTTATAAGACGTTATCACGTCAAAAAACTGGCTGCCTAATGTCAATAAATAGTTTTTAAGAAACCGGGCATATTTGTTTTGAAACTTTTAATTTTACTTCTACCATTATAATAGAAATAGAAGACTTGTAACCGTAAATTATGACTAAACCTTAAGATCATGAGTCCATGGACACCTAAGATAGACATTTACAAATTGAACGTCCTTTCTTTTTATAAAAATGAGCTATCCTTCATTTTATTCTAAGCACGCTTAAAATATTCAGACTATCCCAAACCTAAAATACATTATTCAATGTTTGGTAACAGCTGATCCAATTTTGATTATTGGTGCAAAAAAACTAGAGGCAGGTGGTATAGGCTATGTTATTTCTCCAACTTAGCTTAGCTTCGATAGGGTCCAAAGCGGCCATCGCCTAAAAAATATTGGCTATTGTCTGATTTTTTTTCATACACTATCTATTCTAGACTGCGCAAAGACCAAGTCTGAACCTCTCTGCCCTCCTCCTCCCTATGTGATCATGGACCCACTGCTGGTCAAGGGTCTCCGCTTCGATTGCCACATAGGTGTGGCCGCTAGCCTATATTACTGCTTTAGACATAGGCTATTTACTAGCTTAAATATATCTAAAAGTCTTGCTTAGATATTAAACAACTTCAACTGAAGCTGATTGAGCATACTGAAAACTCGTGAAAGGCCAAAACTATGTGAGAAATCAACAGACTATTCACATTAGGGATGAAGCTACGAACAAAGCGTCTTATAAATCTCTTATTGACACTGGTACGATCGCGATTTTTGTAATATTGGCTCTTTGAGTGTTCTTTAGACGCCGTCCACCTACTCTTAGGCTCTAGATTGTTTTATAGGTCACACAATCTTAGCGCACGAGCCAATACAAATATTGGGAGTAGAATGAGATTTTGTCCTGTCTTTGTAGGCAGTAATTACTTTGAGTCATTATATGGAGTATTCGGAAAGATCAGTAAAAATAGTTATTTCATTATTTGTAATAATTCATCATTATTTATAAAAGATATGGATCACACAATCTTAGCGTACGAGTCAATACAAATATTGGGGGTATAATGAGAT
The DNA here is from genome assembly GCA_018249875.1 of Cecropterus toxeus. NCBI lineage: Eukaryota > Metazoa > Arthropoda > Insecta > Lepidoptera > Hesperiidae > Cecropterus > Cecropterus toxeus. The sequence goes on along the minus strand of DWNE01005162.1, from coordinate 4,128 downwards.
TTTGTCATGTCTTTGTAGGCAGTAATTACTTTGAGACATTATATGAAGTCTTCAGAAAAATCAGTAAAAACCGTTATATTTATAACATAACACAACACAAACTCATCATCATTTCTCAAATTACCTAACAGAGTTAGGGATTATATTATGTAAGTATAGAAAAAATGTAATGATAAAAAATGAGATCAGTATATTTCACACAGTGAAATCGCTCACGTAGACGAAAAAACATAAATTTATATCATTATAAAATTATACATATTATATCCTTAGAATTACATTTTCAATTTCCCTAAACCTTATTAAAACCTAACGTAATGGTGAATACAAGTTTACTCACAGCATATTTTTGTATAATAACGACTTGTTAAATATTTTTCGGTGCAGGCTAACAAGAAATTCCTTTTAAGAGAACATAAAAATATTTCAGCTTATCAAAAGCCTTCACAACAGATCCGGTATTCTCAATAAAGTTCTTAATTTCCTGCTTTGTTTTATGCGTAGGTTTTTGTAGGAAGTTGTAATAAATGAGCAAAAAAATGGTGAAATGCGGAATTTTGGAAGCTTTTCTAGTATAATAACGTGAAACTTAATATAGAATTTTGGATCTTATAAACATGGGCGATGACCATTTAACATCCAGTGCTCTCTAACATTCTCAACTGATCAGTATGTAAAGAATCTATAGATTAATCTCCAAATGACACATTTCTGCGTTAGTTTTTAGTAGAATCAGTATAGTTCAACGGGACAGGTACCACCGGCACTCCTATTTCTAGCGTGAAGCAGTTCTTGCGTTTCGGTGGAAGGGTGTGTTTGCCGGCACACTTTCCTATGAGGCGACAATCTTAAGAAGTAGGAACGCATCTGTGATGGACTTCAGATAGAACCCTTGTTCTATACGAAGTTGCTTAGCTTAGCTCAGTTCATGGACGGCAGTAACCATACATCAGGTAGACTGCAAGCTAGTTTGCTACTTTCATCTGATAAAAATATGTCCTAGAATAGGATTAGTTCATCTCTTCCCATCTACCTCGGTTGTCTTACATGATAAAGTTAAAAGAGTAAGTAACTGTTAACTTATGACCCTATTTTGCGAGTTAACAACTTTTTGTCATGGTTCGTATTCATAATAAATGACCACAAAAACTAGCGCGATTCTGAGAAGGTATTTGAACAATCATCCTGCGGTCTGGAGTATGATATATCGACCACATTGCGGTAAACTAGAGCGCTTCATATATACTTTTAAATCGCCCCCACGTGTAATATAACGCGTATATCATCTCGTATGAACTGGGTAATACATGTACTCATAAACGCAGGAATATATCTTTCAGGTGTTTTAATATTTTTGCTCTCACTTTTTTATTATATTCGATGGCAATTTATATGTGGTCATATATTTCATAAGGTGATCCACACATAGTGATGTTAATATACCTATTCAGATATTATTTCATTTTATTATTCCCTTAAGGTTTGGCACGACATGTGAAAAATATTTAAGTGATGTGTATAATATTTTTTTTTCTATAATAGGGAGGGACGTAATAAAATATTATTGCAAAGATTGCCAGTATATTGCTTCGCTAAATTAAAACGTGTGAGTTAAAGTAGGTAGCATGCCTGATATTAACTTATTTATAACGCATTTGTAGCCGACGTTAGGTAAAACCTATTGCAAATACACAACTATTAGTCAAACAACTGATTAATTGTACGATCAAAGTATATTGAAGTGTGTGTATAAATAGATCCACTTACGACCAATCCAACAAGTTGTTCAACTAAACACTCCTTCTCAGGCAGTCGCTTAAAAGTATTAAAAATAATTCTGGTGGTAGAACGAGGGTAGTTCGACCGGAAGGTACCACCGCCGCACCTATTTCTAGCGTGAAGCAGTACTTGCGTCTCGGTGGAAGGTGGTTCGGTGTGGTTGCGGGCTGATTTGTATTTGACCCGAACATCCTAGTCCTCGGGAGTAGCAACGCATCTGTGATCGACTTCAGATAGAACACCTGTTCTGTATCAATTTGCTTGCAGGTGTCCATGGGCGGCAGTCACCACTTACCATCAGCTTGACTGGATGCTCATTTGTTACTTCAGTGTTATAAAAAAAAAAAACTTTTGTGATAAATAATTATAGTCATATAACTATTAACGTACAGCTTTATATGTGTCGGATGGTCATGATATTCCTGATCATTCATCATGGGCGTCAGAAGGCGTCCAGGGAAGAAATAAAATAAATATTGTACTAAATTAAAATAATTTGCTTCGACAATAGGCAAATTTTATTAATTTTTTTCTTTATTGCACCTTATTAAAGAACAAGTTACAATAGGGCAAAGTACACGTAAAGTAAATTACAAAGTAAATGCACACGCACAGGTCACACAATCAGTTCCTATGTAATGTCAGACCAACAGAGACTCACAGACTGAACGAATAATAACGTCAACACTCTTTTATCACAACAATCAGTCAACAATGCCACATTACCCGGAGTCTTTCTCAAGGCTTTGGTGCACCTTGTGAAGGATTTCCCCCGTCACCAAGAAAAAGGTATTTAGTAAATAAAATTGGTTTGCATTTTGGGAAGTATATTAAAGGGATAAGAAACTTTTTTACCGTTATTAGGAGTTACAAGTATTCAACTCAATTTGGCCAAATTTCTCTAAGCGATATGTTACAAAACGTGTTACTTAATGTACCGTGAGATTTCAGACAATTTCGTTCATGGAAACAAGGTTGGAATATTATGAAGTACCTATCCATCTTCAAAGGAAAGATGTAAGCTATTATTATGGATACGAGACGAACGAAGCCTCTCGTTATTGTCGTAAGGGTTTAACGAGGTCCACAAACAGCGTTCAGGTTTCTAACAAAGGTCTACATTCGTTTTGATGTTGAGATATACAAAACACATATATGTACCTTGTACATATATATTTAATTTCCAAATAGCATATTGTAAATAATTTATTGTTTCATAGAAAAAAAACAAACAAACATACGTGATGTTATAATGACCTGTAGCTTTCCTCAGTACATGGACTATTCAACACAAAAATATTTTTAAAATATATAAGTAGTAGTTCCTGAGATAAGCGCATTCATCCAAATATATATAAAAAAACATACAACTAAACGATATATATTTTTTTAACTTTCTGCGTTTAATTAATATAATATTTATTGCTCGTGGTCATGTGGTCCGAATCCGGAAGCACCACCGCCACGTCTATTTCTGCCTAATAACTCTCTGTTATGCACGGTTGTGTTGTGGACTTCTGATCAAAAGGATGTAGCAAGGGAGACAGATTTATCCGAAGCATTCCAACGTAGCAAGCAGTACTTCCAGATAGACCGTAATTACAGTAGATCTACTGTATTTACAACTTTTCTAAAAAGTATACTGTATTCTTTTGAAATATACTGTATACAGTAAAAAAATATTTTTATTATGTTCTTAAATTTTGTACAAAATGCTGTAATTTTAGTGGTAACTACTGCAATTTAGCAATAGTAGCAACGCATCTGTGACTAACCTTGGGTAAGACTTATGTCTATCTTATTGTGTGTATTATGTCTATCTTATGTGTGGTTGATTATAGATGTTTATGGGCGGCAGTGGTCACTTTCCATCAGATGGACTGCCTGCTTATTTGCTGTTTGAATAATATAAAAAATTGTTTACATATACAGGGTGTAAATGGCAGCGTACCGAATATTAAAGATATGAATTCCTGACACGATTCTGGTGCTTATGGCGTTGGAATTTTTCATCACTTTTTTCTCGGTTATTCCAATTTTTTTATAGATTTTCGTAGTATTTCAATACTACTGCACAATGCAACATGAATATTTAAAAAAAACACTCATAATGATTATCACTAATTTTCACGAAAACCAGCAATAGGTTACAATAATGTAATGAATTCGCTATCAGCTGTTCGACGTTCGGTCAATGACTTCGCGCTGTTCACAGTACATTGCGCGCTCAAAAATGACTAACTCTGGAACCAATAATTTTCGAGAAAAATGGTGAGTTATTTTTTGTTTATTTAGTGTCACAAATCTACCATTTAAGTTTTCGGTACGCTGTCATTTACACCCTGTATA
>DWNE01005161.1:0-14298 GCA_018249875.1 Cecropterus toxeus | reverse complement strand
CAGACCCAGAACAGAAATCTAAACTCATCATTCACATTTCTGTCTGATCGGGGATCGAACCCGGGACCCACTGCGTGTCAGACCGGTATGGTGACCGCTACGCCACGCGGGCCGTCAATCAACCTATATCTGCTTGGTTACGGCAGTGTTACACATTGCTGTGTTTTAGTGTGAAGAGTGTGGTAAGGGAAGCAGTGTTACACATTGGTGTGTTCTAGTCTGAAGAGTGTGGTAAGGGAGTCCCTTCAGGGGTAGCAGCATCTGCGGCTAACCTCAGATGAGCCTGATCTTATCTGAGGTTGATTACAGGTGACCATCGGCGGCAGTGGCCACTCACCATCAGGTGAACTGCACGCTCGTTGCTACTTTCCATAGTATAATCAAAATACCCTTATATCTACAAATATAAGAAGTCTTAGGATAAGAGACATTCAATTAATTATAGTTTAACAAAAACTGATATGCCAAATAACATTGATATGAGATTAATATTAATATTTTTTATTTTATTGAAGCTTAGACGTCTACTTAAACTACTTTTGATAACCTTCACTATAATGAAAAGCTATTAAATTACAGATGATTGGAATACCTTTATTAGGATTTTATATTACGAGAATGTAATGAAATTTGTGAATAATAATATATTGTTGTTCTATGTTCTACATCCAAAGTAAAAGAAATACGGGTATGTTCACGGAAATCTGTACGTAGCAGAAATAAATTATATTTTTCGTTAATGGCGTCGAAATACATCATCCCATTATTCCGCTGAACTTTTGCCGTGAAACAATAGTGTAGCTGAGAGAGTCAAGTCGGTCATACCTTTTATTTAAGACAGGTAATTACTTGGTCGTAAATCCATTAATGGTCCGCAAACTATTTGGCATAAACGAATATATTTAAAAGACTTTCTACCTATACTAACTTCAACCGCATACACTTCTACGCGGTGTCAACGATCTTGTAATAATTACCTGAAACAAAAAAAAATATAATAATAAATAACCAGTACAGTGATAAAACTTCATGACATAAAATCAAGTTATTAACTATAAATATAGCAAATAGTGTAGCGTATCCTGAAAAGCAAGCCTCTTAAAATATAAGGCGAGATACTGGAGCTAGCTTTCATTGCCGACGTAAAAAAGAAGATAGTAAAAAAAGGAAAATATTATACAAGGAAAAAAGACAAACAAGCTTAGTTTCTCGCCTGATCTTCTTAGTTGGGGTTGTTCCAATTCAGTGGCAATGTAAGAAAAAATATTGTAATCGACAATTTGTAAGTGCTACGTATAGTACTATACGGCTATACCGTACTGGTAACATCGGTAAAAACATTAAAACAAAAAAACCGACAGCTTAAATTAACTGCCAAAATTGTTCATAATGATATACATAATTATATTTAATTTCACGCTTATATGAGTTTTTCACAAAATAGTCAAGTAAAGGTATTGCTATATATGTATGTATACCTTTAGAATGGTCTATTTACTAGCTATCATGTGACACCCATATTGTCGCGGTAAAAAAGTCATCCCTTTCCCCCTCTGTTTCCCCTATTTGTAAGCGCCATTTAAAAAATATATATATCATTCTGCAAATTGAGTCAATTCTAATGATATGTCATACGTCACAATCTGTCAAGCCCTTCGGGCTATAGCGCATGCCAATGAAATGGACATACATACAAACAAACATACATACATTCTGACGCAGTCGTATAAAAAGAACAATGATATTATTCTATATTCAACAGTGCACCATTATGTTGAAGAGTCATTTACCTATGTTTATTCATATTATTCGTATTGAGATAATATTATTCGTGTTTGTTTGAGAACAATACAGTTCCCGTGTTTAATAAAATATAACAACTTTAAACTCTAACAACGTTTGATGGAGTAAATGGATAATGTACTGAAGATATGGGTTACATCTATATTTTAGGACAATAATTTTAAAATAAATTCAGTAGCTTTGGTTTAATGCTATTTCAAATATATATACAAAAGGATAAACATTCTAAATCCATATAATATCCTAAATGTTTTAATCTATTATTGGTGCAAACATATGCAATATATACACACGTAATTTTAATTTTTATTATGTGTCAAAAATAAGGATAACTGCAATAATTATCACAACACAAAGAGTGTCATACCACATTACTTAAAATAACTTTATTATGGAATATTTCAATCTAACAGTTATGTACACGGCTATTTAGGCTAGTAAGTTGCCGCCCCAAAGTTCTCCTTATAGAACTACAAACAAATACATATAATCAAACGTCCACTAATGATATGAATCAGCCCACGCAACGTCTCCCTCCGAAATGGCCAATGTCTAAATTTACAAGGGCTGTCGATCGTGCGTAAAACACGAGACTATTATTAACACCCGGGCGACCGCTCTACTACTGATTGACGACCTCGTTGACCAGTGGTCACCGGTACAATATGCTAAGGGATATTAGAAATCAGATTCAGACAGGCAGAAATATAAATAAGTTTAGAATCTTATTCTATTTTAAGGTGCTTTTGGGCTAAATCATTGTACAGGAAATAGATGCTTTATATTTTTTCTCCTGTTCATCACTTTAATGATGACGCAGATCCCATTTAATTTAAAAATCGTCAAATGAGATACTCATCTGCTGCATTGAAACTTCTCATTAGATTGCTACTTCTGATTTCGACCAAATACTATTGTAATATACAATGTTGTAGCAAAATAGATATTATATTCATATATTTTTTGTGTAATTAAAATATTGTTTTACAATATAGGATTTTGTTTTTGTGTCGGCAACAGCCACGTCACAGTAAAGTGGGACAATGACTGTAAAGTGCCAAATTTTCACGAAATTAGAAATTACAAACGCTCTACTAATGCCATCTAACGTTGCATGCTCGTAATGTCTAAATTTGTGACAGCCAACAACATACTGATTCTTCGACAATTCAATAGATGGCATAAGTTGCTATAACAAATCAATTTCAAAATAGATAACTTTAAAAAGAATTTAAGGCCGAAGTCTTGAGTACTAGTAACTGTAAGTTTAAATGTATGAGTTGAGGAAATAGATGCTATTATACGCTCAATCAACTTATTATTATTAATTATATGTTTAGGACACACAATCAAAATTAATAAACCCCAAATGTACTTAGTAAAATATTTGGGATTATTTCCTGTATTTTTTTTAATGTTTTTTAGTTTTAGTACATTTCTGTTTAATTATTATTAAATAAACCACATCAAAGGACTTAAGCTTTACTGCTTAACACAACAGGGTTAATCAAATAATTAAATTAGCACCAGGAAGTGCCAACCCTCTGGCTGGCGCCGTGTCGGCGTCAACTGCACTGTACATACGAGTAACGTATCGATGTGTGCGTATGGTAATCACTTTACTAAGCAAACGTGTGCACAGTACTACTGGGGAGAATTCGTATTTGTTGTTGTTATAAACATTTGCTTTTCAACTTCCTAAGAGCTTCTGGAAACTGGTTCGAAGGCTATGATAACGTGGAATTATATTGTGAGTTTTAACTGAGTTTTTGTTGTATCTGGGTTTCCAATAGCTAAATACACTGCGAAATAAAATTTATGTGTGTGTAACCTGTGTGTAGTACACCCGAAGATTTTACAATCTTAATAGTATGGCTGTATTTAATAAGGTAATGGGGATGTAAGGGAGTCCGGATTCCAATTAACATAGGCGAATAGAGAAAAAAAACCTTCAAATAGGAGTCTATTATTTCTGGTTCCCTGTTAACATATGATGAGAAAAAACTAGACATTAGCCGACCTCCTTTATTCGCGTATTGGCGCTGTTAGGCTCCTTTCTTAATTAATGCTAGCTAAGGTCATGAATCTTATGAACAATCTTCTTAGATATTTGAGATTTAAGATGTCACTAGATAGCACCAGCGCCATTTTTTGAAGTACCTTTTTTATTTTAGGGATACCTCACATCCAGCTATTCAATTCAATATAATTGTCCAACTTAGGGTAGGAATTGAAAGTGTATAGCCCACATTAAACCAGCATGACTCATTGTGAACCCCTAACGCACACTTAGAATGTAGCTAACTAAACACTTAATTAATGTTAATTAAAGCAATTGATTTATCGACCTTGAAAGTAATGTGTCAGTTATAATAACTTAAATTTATTTTTGAGAACATTATCAAAGGCTCATATATCAAAGGATATCTAAATTAAATAATAGGTATTCATTTGCATTTGCCAACTAACCAAATTAAATTAATTTCGCAAAGAAATATTTTGCCCATTTTATAATAAATTACTATCAAAACATATAATAAAAATGAAAGTTACGCTTATCTGTACATCGCATATAATTTATGTATTTAAAAAATGTTTGGGGTACGCAGAATATGTTTTAAATTAATTTAAATAACATTTTTTTTAACATGTGTATCGAAATAAAGCTTGTTTTAAAAATTTTATTTTTGATGTCAATTTATTTTCTTTTTTTAGCTCTCCCTGGGCACAATACCTTTTCATTTGATACCTACCTTTCATTTGACATTGGGAGGGTTGTCTAAAAATATGTAATCTTTTATTTTGTTGCGGAAGCCTCTTTAAATTAATAACAATATTGATTATATATCAAAGCATTATCATCTGACCTAAAACTGTATTCAAAATTTTAGTTTAATCGAACACTGAAAACTGTGTTAAACTACTAACAACCTACAAACATTGCAAGTTAAATAAAATCTTTTAACGATACAGATTTCTAAGCTCTTTAATTTTTTTGTTTTGTTTTTTTCAATAGCAAACAATAACTAAGGAATTTTATTTAAAAGACAATATTATTAGTTTATATGTTAAGATAACATATATTCTTTATTTTATCAAAATCTCTGATGTAGTCTACCAAGTCGTTACAATTTAAAGTTATCTTATATTTCTTAAACGCGAGTGAAACCGCAGAGCACATTTAATATCACATAAGTACACTAACCACTATTCTAAATACCAAATTTGCATGGATAGATCGAATTCGATAGATTATCAGCAACCTAATACTGCCCACGTAGGTGGGCACGCGTAGAAACCAGTTCCGAGAGGAGTATTAGTATAAGAATTTATTCCATAATCCATCGAGGCCGAAACACCATGAGAACATGTTCCCATGTTTTTGTTTTTGAAGTGAAACTTAACGAAAGTTGTCGGCGCTACAAATAGATGTAGGCGCTGTACCTATTTCTGAATCACGCTAACCATTTTAATTCGTTGCTTTTATAAGAGCTCAAGTTTGGTGTACTCGAAATAGGATGTCCGAATATGTACAGTGATAACATAATCGCGGTTTGACAAAGCATAAGTCTTAATAACTCAAGTCTTAATGCTCTGAAATAGTTTATTGTTTATTATTATTATTATATTTTATTATTAAGTTTCACTACTGCCTTGTGTGAATCGCACACACGCTTTTATGTCACGTTGGTGTGTATTAATGTAATTTCATAATAAAAAATATTAATGCTGGAAGTTTTCTAAATAATCTTGCAGATAAATCGCCGCAGACAGACAATAATGTTTATTTATGTATTGTGAACAGATCGCAGCTTCGTTAGATCCTGAATGCGCTTGCATCCTAGACGAAACCACTCGGCAATGTACACCTAAGGCCAAATATATTATAGCCTTCAATATCCTATGAAATGAAAAATATTATTTTAATATCACTAATGCGATAAACTGTGTATGTAATATGTGTAATAAATATATCACAATAAACTTAACTTGAATGCATTATTAATATATTTTGAAAAATATCTCTTAAGAATCAAAATTTTGTGTGATTGCTTAGAATTTAACTACAGAAATATTAAATAAAGATTAAGAATGAGCTTTATTGATATCATACATCTTCTTTTTTAACAGGGCATAGATAACAAGAACAAAAGCAAGTTAGCAAAATCAGTTATTTAAGTGATAGAGGATAAATATAAAATAAGACATACAATAATATGGCGTTGGTCATGGACAAATTACCACCTATTTCCTCAAGAATAGAAAATCTCAAACAGATGATAGAAAAACAACTATCATTATGACTAACACGATTCTTCACAAATAAGTAACATTCGCATAGTAATTTCGCCTACAGCTGCAATCAAATTCACGTAAGTGTGTGCATGTCACGTCCGCAAACAATCCGCGAATGCCCACGATAACACACATTGCACCACGATATGATAGCGGGCTTTTACCGGGTATCATTACGTCGCAAACGGCTTTGCACCACTCATTACTTCGGAATGTCCTTCTACGGATCACTTATTGTCCGCAGAAATACATCCATGGGAAAACTTCCCACACGAAACCTCAACTGTTTTCATTTTATTTTTGTATATAAAGTAACTTTGTGTGTGTTTTATATTAAAGATATTTCCAATTACCGTTGTACAGGCAAAAACAAAAATATTTTGATGACTTACTATTCTTAAATAAGCATATGAATGGCAGTTATTTTATAATCACAGACAATACATATTTATATTCGTTTTTCAACAATAATATGACAATAACATGAATAACAATCACTACGTGATAAACGACCTTGGACAGATTAAAGATCACAATTCTCTCTGAAATATTGCTTAGCTCAGTAGTTATTTAGGCGGGATACAATCGCGTAGGCGATTGTTGAACAATAAAGATAGCTAAATCTACTTTTAAGGATAACTGTTGCCAAACAAATGGATATTCCACCTGATCACCAATGCGGTTTTACATGATACCACCGATATGACACTCATAAAGATGATATCTTCAACAATAATTAGTGCTTTCACGTTCATATGAGTAGACCATCTTCGTCCTCAGAAAAAGCAACGCATCTATGACTGTGATTGACTTTAGATATAATACAGAGGTCCTTGGGAAACAGTGAACTTTTACCATCAGTGGGACTGAAATCTCGATTGCTACTTCATTCTTATATAAAAAAAGAATTCTAACCCTATAGGGGTTGGAATTCTGAACTGACTAAGATAATAATAATAAAAGAATATTACAGTATCAACTAAACCGCAAAGTAAAATTAAAATAATCCAAACTATATTATTAATTTACCGCGTAATCATCATCTCTAAGTACATGGAACAAATAAATAACCCATTTAACTGCTAACATTTAAAATATCGAATATGATACTTATAACGTCCCCAAGTGTACTCACCATCCGCACATCCAACCGACCGTAGCATCGTTTATCTACATATATATATATATATATAGTCTGTTCGTAGCGCGCTATCCTCGCCGCCCGGCGTCGCTCGCGATCGATACGTCGCGACGGCAAACGTTCTACGTTGTTGACGCCATGTTTTAATTTAAAAAATGGACAGGAAGTGGCTCTATTGTTTCCGTTTCGTAGCAATAACATTTTCGTTCTCGTGAAAATAGTCACAGTAGAGTGAAAACTGTGCTTAATAGGACGGGATATAGATATTTCACTGAAATTAAATGTCGAGATGAAAAACTAAGGAGGATTACAATATGTAATAGAGTTGTGAGTATAGTAAGATGTATGACCTGATATATTATAAATTTTGATGTGAAACATCAATGGACGCAGGTAAACATGATTGTTAGCGTGGTGATGCTTGCATTTGTTTATTTTAGCGGCATCTGTTATACATATTCGGAACTATTAAATAACGAATAAAAGTAAGCGGGGCACGGTGTTAGTTGGACTTAGTGCGAGTACTGTTCGTATGTGGCATTATTTTTGTATTTATTATTTTAACTTTTCATTTCGGTAGTTAGTACAATTCAGGAACAGAAACTTTGATCGATAATAGCAAAAATATAAACGTAATATAAAAAAATAATTTCGATAGTTATATACAGCATAACACTCGTCTTATAGATGCTTCTGTAGCTCGAGATAGATGATGAGTACTAGACGTTACCGTTACTCTTAGGACTAAGTTAGGACACTTCACATAAGCTTATCTGCTTTGGCACACTCGCACACAACTGCAGACTTTTAAAATACATATAGAACTATAAATCACTTCTCACTTTACTCTCGTTTTAAATTAAACGTCGCTGGTGAGATTCGCATCTAATAATAACGCAGCGGAACAAAGACATTTACTGCTACGTGGGTGCATGCACATGCAACATGCATTATGCATGTTCGGTCCGAGAGCCGAAATACATCACGAGTTTCAGTTGGAGTTTCCGAATTAAATTATAAGCAAATTTTAGTTTCTGATAACCGCTAAGTTCCTTGAAGATTCGTCACAAGACATTTAATACTGAAGATTGATCTTAAGTTACGTTAAAAACCCATTTTTTGTAATTCACAGTCTTAATTGAAATGTGTCCCAAATTGGTTTACATATATTTTAATAAGATTAAAGTACCAAACGACCACCCAGTGTACTGCATGCTTGTTTGGTGAGTACTTACCGTCAGGTGAACCTGATGGTAAGTGGTAGCTGCCACCCATGGACATCTGTAAGTAACTTAATATATAACATGGCTTCTAACTGAAGTGTGCGTTGCAACTGTCGATAACTAAGATACGCCTAAGATACGACTAAGGTCGCCTAAAAAGCAAGCCGGCAAACACACATACATAACATTTTACATTCTACAAAATATGTATTTTGAAAAAGAAGGTTTTAAACTACTACATAAATAAATATACCATCCCTGAGACATAACAGCAGACTCTAGAAATAGCTCAAAAAATATACACTGATATAAGATCATTCTTCCTGAAACCACGTTATTTTCTCATTCTATCGTCTCAAAAGAATATATTGTCGAGTAAATAAAACCATAAGCTAACTATACGTCGGACAGACGCTCTCAACGCAAATGCATACGTAACCGCATGCATAACGTAGTAGAAATTGAAAACGCTAGCAACTACACAACGTTGTAGTGAGTGCATTTTGAATTTTTATTGCTTTTGAAAAAATGTAGCGAAAATCAAAAATTACAGTGGATCATGGGTTGAAATGTTGAGTAGTAGCGTAAAACTATGCTGATAAAAGGGTGGTAGCCCAATCAACGCATCGAACATTCTACCAACGTCTAAAGACGATAGACTTAGTAAGACTTTATTAAAATCTTTACCAAGTGTTAGACTCAGTATAGATCGACCGGGTAAGTACTATCGCCACACCTATTTCTAGCGAGAAATAGTACTTGCGTTTCGATATAAGGGTGTAGTTGTCGGCTCACTTATATATGAGGTGACCATTTTAGTCATTGGGAGTACAATGCATCTGTGATCGACTTCAGATAGAACCCCTGTTCTATATGAAATAGCTGCAAATATCCATGGATTGCAGTAATCATTTACCATCAGGTGAACTGCATGCTCGTTTTTTTTATCAGAATGAAGCAATCTGATAAAAAATGTCATAAGATATAAACGCTAAAATGATTGCAGCGAAATAAGAACCATTCAATAATCTACATATTAATACGTGAAACTAAAACTTCCGATCCACTTTTACGAACAATGCACGCACGGTGACGCGTGAGATTCGCCACAGTTGAAGAGCAGAATGTGTGGAGAAATATAATATTTACGTATAATATACATAATATAATATTTACGTATATATAAATGTTACAAATATATTAAACTAGACAGTTACTTGCCGGATCTTCTTAGTTGAGGTGTGTTCCGATCCGGCGGTAGTGTAAGAAAATATTGTAACTGTCAATTCGTAAGTGCCCCCGTAGGCCTATGCAAAAAATAAAGACATCTCATTTCATTGCAAGTCATAAACTGTGCGCCACATCTCAGCTAAATCCGACCAGTACCTTTTGCGTGAAAGGCTTACAACCACTAGGATCTCACAAACTTTTATAATTGTTATATTCGTAAGCTTAAACAAAATAATACATTCACTGTTTACGTTACTGACAATGTATGTACTTCATAATGCGAACAAAAACTATGTCAAAAAAACATTATCACTACGTATGAAAACTTTGTAGTGAATAAAAACTGTTTTGGATATTGCAGGTTATGAAAAATAACAGAGTTAATTGAAATTGGGAAGGATTCCTTTTACAATTTGATGAATATCAGTTTAAGTTTTTATTAGTTTTTAATTATGGTCGAATTTAGATCAATGCGACGTGCTACTATTTTAAATAAAGAAATGTTACACTTTGTTGTTGCTATGTAAACAAAGGAAATGATAAAACTTGTTTATGTAAATACAAATAATACGTCATACGATATATTTAAATATTAATCTCGAATTAAGTAGGGTATCAGACACTATTATGTATAACTTATCTTATCTTGGGTTTTTAAAATGAATCCGATTTTATTCTATGTAATTACTCGGATATATTTACTATGTATTAGTATATAGGTTGCAGCTCAGGTCCACAGACAGACAAAAAGAAGACGAATGAACGATAACGAACGGTCCATTTCACATTTCATACAAAACAATAACATTCAACCTTAATACGAAACGGAAAAGGCAATTTCAAAATCAGTCCACAGAAACAGACTTGATGTGAGAAAAATGCAAACGAGCGTGACAACGGTACCCGTAAAGAGAACAATTAGGAGTGAAAACTAACGGCACGTCGCAATTGTTAAAACGGTTACGTGTCATATATTTGGAATATGAAGTGTGAAATATTTCATTCGATCGCTTGTGACATGTACATTTTTGAAGTTAAGTTTTTTGTAAAGAAAATGTGCTACGAAGCAGTTGTCGGCGATGGCGCAACTAGATGGCGCTGTACCCCTTTCTGAATCACGCTAACGATTTTACGTTGTAGCTTGTGTAAGAGTCACTACTGCCGTGTGTGAATTGCACTAACATTTATGTTTTTTTTTTTTCTATACAGCTAACGAGAATACAGTTTATTTGTTGGTAAATGATCAATGCCACCAACAGATAATTCTTACTAAGCCCATGTATAGAACGGGCTCCACTTGAAGTCGATCACAGATCCGCTGAAGTCCTGAGGACTAATATAGTCGCCTCCTAAGAATATTAGACATCCCACTATATAATTTGGAAGCGCAAGTTATAAATTTTCAAAGGCACAAATAATTTTTCTTATGTCTATATGGCAGTCCATATTATATTGAGGGCATATTTTTTTAAAGAACAGTCCAAGTTTGCAATTTGCATTACAGGATCTAAAAAACATAATAAATCAAAGAAACTCATGTATCACGGAATCCTACGTGGATTCAGGTAACTTCAACATAGTAACTCATTTCATCACTTTTTGGTCGGCTGCAGCGAAGCTCTATAAAACTTAGGTTTGAATTCATTCATACATACTCATACCCAAAGTGTATGAGTATGTATTAATGGGTATACTCCGCCAATATGAGCCTTGGGGACTGGCGGAAAGAGAAGACAAATTTGAGAACAATTTTTAAACTCAAATCTTTAAATAATACATTTCCGTCCTAATTTTCTGTGACATCAAATCTCTGTGCTTATTAAAGGGCAAACCGAATGGGACCCGATTTACATTCCTAACGATTTGAGAAAATGATGATGAACGATTGTGTAAATTTTCGTTCAACCTCCATAAATCAACCCTTGTTTTCAGCGCAGATTGGCTGTAAACATACGGGCAACCGCTCGCATGAGCCGGCAACTGTAATGCTGTTTCCTACCAAGTTTATTTTTATATGGAATATTTAACGAATTATTATGTAGTTGATGGTGATAGTATTCGCAGAGTACATACATGGAGTTTGCCAATAATGGGTTGCAAAACGTTGTCGTTAGAAGCCAGCGACAGTTTAATGTTTTAAATGGCAATAAGTGATGCAACTTCTATCTGACAAAACTTGCTGCATGAAAACAGACCACCTATATTCACATTATGTGAACAGTTCACTGATCCGTCTTTATAATGATCTTAAATAGGACAAAATGATAAATTTATCGTCTTATCATCTCTACCCACGACTTAAAATCACTTCACATTGTTATGGATATACGTACGATGCGATAACTTGTATAAGCTCTAAACAAAGTTTTTCCGATAAATTTATTGAAAGATAAGACTATCTGAGGAGGTCAGACATAAAATCCTTATTGATAGATCACTTAATTATATTTTTGTGAAATTATAGTTATTTTATTGTGATAGCGATGTATACAAATTTGTATACACTTTTTGTGACGCAGTGATATCTCCGTCCTTCTTTTATGTTCTTTATGACAGAAAATCACAGTCTGCACAATAAATTTGAAAATTCGAAGCTTTTCACTATAAAAGCGTCCTATTGTCCTTTGACAATAAGATATTTTGCATATTTCGTTTTCATAGGACAATAGGACAATTTGCCTATTTCGTTACCTAAGTTACAACTTTGCGTAGCGACCACAGGCGTGATTCACTTACGTATGTTTTTATTTTATTTTGTAATGGTTGCCAACTTAAACAGTTTGTTGGTATATACATTATTACATGGAAAAGTATGGCTAATCTCAAAACAATTCCTTAATTACTAATAGTCCAGACCGTCTAGATCCAAGATAGAAGTAAAAATAAATCTGTGGTTAACACGAAAATATGAGTAGTTAGCCGACGACATATCGTGTTACGTTAAAAAATCTAAGATTCCAGAGAGAATCTCCTACAAATAAATGTGAAGTATTTTTGAAATCAAAATTTATCGATTTGTTTTTGAGTTAATAATATTACATTTTATAATGAGACGGAAACATATACTTAGTTTTTTACGGACGTAGGCTCTAACGATTTCACATTTAAAAACAAATATAATAGTGCAATAAATTATTAATCGAATCTAAATTTTGGTGATTAAAAACCAAACATAGATCAAGGTCATTTTTATCTTGAATGGATATGGAATAATCCTGTTCATATAAAATGCAAATTAGGATCTACATAGGAGATGTAAACGATAAGGAGTGGACTAAACATGGTACAAAAAATAATATTTCTTCTAAATTAAACAAGTTTAAATAAATTTAAATCTTTAAATTATAAAACGCCTTACAACTTGATCAATAAAATTAAATATGCCATAGACAACATTTAACTAAGCCGCAAAATAAAAATAAAAAGCAGAATAAAAAAAAATATTTAAATTCGAGACCAATAAAATTTGATTAAGCTCACATAATTCAAGTATAATTCAAATGAGATTAAAGTTTATACAGTAATACCCCTTATCCACGAGGGATACATTCCTATCATAGATAGATAGATATTTTATTCAAAAGCATTTCAAATGAAATGTAATCACCATACTCAAAATTATTTCATATTTCTCCATTAAATATTTCTCTAAAATTGGCACGTTAATACAAAATTTTATACGGGCAGACAACAATAAACTTAATGTCCTCGGGAACGAACCATGACCATCAGTATTTCGGGTCAACTTAATACTTTTTTAAACGTCTTAATTATGTCGTAGTTTAAATAACAATTGCAGACCAACGTCACAAATGTCACGGCCGTCTCCGCGAACTCGTAGTATCCGTATGCCTACTTTATTTGCAAAACTTTACTGCGTCTGCAACTGTGTCTTGGAAATTGCAAATATTTTTCCTTCAAAACCGAACGATGCATTGACCACGCCTCTAGTGTTACAAATATACATAGGCAAAGGGGATCGGGAGAGAGCAATTCTTAAAAGTTGATATTTAATCATCAGAAGACTTTGACTGACCTCAATCTAAACCCTACAAAAAAAAATAAAAAAAAATACGGGACGAATAGTTAACCCCTCTTCCTTTGGGAAGTCGGTTAAAAATTTAATGTTTTAAAAAGCATAACACTCGCATTTTATCCTGTGTGGTGCCGTGGATGTGTCCATGTCCATTTAAGACGAAAACATAAACAGTCAGAATTAATTATTCAGATATCTGTCTGGCCTAGCACCTAACTGAGAACCCGCTGCGTGACAGACCGGTATGGTGACGCTCCGCCACACAATTCAAACACAATTTATTTTCCCATACATAACTAAATCAAATCAAAAACCATCCTTTTGTAAAGAACATTTAAACAGAATTCTACGTGATCTAAAGCCACATTATGAAATCAAACAAGATAAGTAAGGAATGTATGTAGGCTGTATGATACGTGACATACTACATAACAGCAAAAACCTGAGCTGCGTTGATCGCTCAATTAGAAATTACATACTTTAATGTATGCTACTAGTCTATACATATAAATAAAATTGAAGTGTCTGTTTGTAATATCAAAATAACATTTTTTTACCAAATGCATATC
>DWNE01005160.1:0-14298 GCA_018249875.1 Cecropterus toxeus | reverse complement strand
CTTAAAAAGAAAAAAAACGAGTTTAAGCGCATTTGAGGAAGGTATATCGTGTATAAAGTAGGTATCGAATTGGATTGTGGAGTCGTTGCTTGAGTCGAAAAACGTTCGGTTATATGTAGATCACATTACTTTTTTTTTAAACGCGGGTGAAACCGCGGGTTCAGCTAGTCTTGAATAAATCATAATTACAAAGTAGGTACAATATTTTAACGCCTTAGGGAAATTTGGCACAAGCTAATAGGATCATTTATTTGAGGCCATAAAAATGTTGGCTTGTATTATTATAATGAATTTATTTAACATATTAGCTGCGCGTCATATCATATCAACTTGACTCATCAGTATCATTCATATTATATTTCAAGACGAAAATATGGAATAATCTTTTTTGCTTCAAGAATATTGAAGAAGTATTTTTGTTATTTCTCTTAAGGTATTATATATAACAAACTGTGGGTGACAATAGCATTTGCGTTGGTAGTATCATTCTACCAGGAAACCTGGTTGCTTTCTGGGGTTGATAGAAATATATATCGGATCGTCAGATTTATTAGGTCCCTCTTTGGATATCACGTGAACCAATTTCGTTACGTTAAAAATTTAGCGCAGTATAAAGCATAGCAAAAAAACGAAACGAATAACAGTTCCTAGAGTGGAGATACCGCTCTCCACGACGGCAGAATGGTAACTGAGCGCCGTTTACGCGTGCCGCCCCTCCTAGGCTCTGTTGAAGGACGAAACCGAAATGTCGATCGACGTCATCGCGATAGTGCTGCCATCTCGCGGATCTCGTGCCGCGTTCCAATTACCGTCCAAACTTATAACTGTTTTCCGACATGTAAGTGATATAGTTACTTATATACCACGATTAGATGACAAGATTTTACTCCATATATAAATATAAATCCGCTAACAGGCAGAACCAAAACAAATTTCTAAGTTAATATTTTGGCTAGTATTGAATCCTATGCATGGTAAACTGTCATTGTTTGTGCTATGGGAAAATATAATAAAATTTTCGCAAATCTGTGATAATTATTCTCTTGGTACATTAAACGCTAGAGAGATATACTCAGCAAAAAACAATTTAGTATAATAATAAAACATCAAATACATATACATGACTCTTATGATATTCATAAGTCATTTTTATATATATTAAAAGCAGATCTGGTTATGAAATCGTCGTCGCCTCCATTAATTTTCCTTAAATGGACAAAGCGTTCTTCGTCCTTTCTTATGAAATGCGAAGGCGTGGAATTCCGAGGACGGCCGAGTTTTTCGATTGTTATGATCTAGGCTCTTCAGGCAGGAATGAATAGGCCTTACTTAGGTGAAGCCTCACTTTTCAGGTCAAAGCATCACTTTACATCAGGTGTGATTGAAGTCTGTTCGGGATAAAAAGATTGTTATAAATAGTACGTTATTTAAAAGATTTTGGTTATAATTAAATTATTGATAACCTCGATTGCTTCAATATAAGTATGAAAGAAAGAAAGCAGCGTATAATTTTGGTGTTTAAAATCATAAATCTGAAATTATGTCATAGCAATACGTACTGTTAAAGGCGTATACACTTACTGTGAGCACTCCGTGCAATGTCGCTGGTTGGATTATAGTATTAATACATTTCGTGATTTGACTTATAATAATTACCCGTAGTAAGTGCTCACAAAAACTGTTTTAAAATCATTTGAAGGTAGGTAATTTTTTTGGCAACTGTTCTTAATCCACATTTACCGTTATCCGTTTATATTTCGAATTCGGCAAAAAATAACATGTATTCTAAATAACGCCATCGAAGTTTTATAGGCAACTGGTGCATAATAAGTTCAGAACTAAAAAATATATACAAAAGCTATTAAAACAGCATCCAAGGCTAAATAAAAGTGCATGACGAATAACACTTACATTGCTAATCACAGTGGTGATATGTTACAACTGTATTTATAAGCATGTTTTTTATTACATGGCAAGCAATTTAATTATGACGATTGAATTTTTCAATGGGATTCATCGAGGATCAGCAGAGCGTTGAAAATTCGTTTCGAAAAATGAAACAAACGTAACAAATTGCTTCTGTAAAGCTTGATTTATTGGCCATAAAACAACCAGAAGCTTTAAGGCTGATAATATTGATAGAGCCACCAACAAACAGTGGGCGAAAGATACGTTATATTGGATTCAAGCCAAATTATAGTGATTTCCTGATATAATCCACAAAGGTTTTATGACTTAATAATGGTAAATTAAGCTAAGATAGTTTGGTAGATGGTTATGACGTGAATATAATAAACAAAAGTCGTTAAGAATAAAAATATAAGGGATAACTAATTGGTTGAACCTGAAACTTCCTTCAATCTTTGTGTTGAGCTTTGATTCCCTGGCCTTTCTATATGCCTATTAAAAATAATTTATTAGTTGCTACAACGACGTTAAAGAACATCAAGTGGAAACTTACACTCCCGAGAGTTAAAAAAAAAACTAAAATGTGAAAAGTCTACTAAATCGAAATTAGCTAACAGGGACACCAGAGCTGAATATTGGAACAGTTTCTTTTATTTACATGAATTAAATCATAATCAATTTTCACTTAATATTTTTATGTGTAACAACAATAACAATGTTGATTTCAATATCGTAATTAATAAAGCCTTTCATCGCGACTTAATACGCTAGGTACACAATAGGTTTTACACCTTAAAACGATCCGACGAATCCATATGATGTCGTTCGCATATCACGGGATCTACAAGAGTATAAACAAAATTCCGACATTCGTGCTCGATCCTCAAGTGAACAGCGAAGAAAACAATCCAGCGTAGAATTGGATTGAAGACGTATGAAATACAAAGCGTATAGCACTATCCTTCCTACTTGTAGTACAGTTAGTAGCTAGTCTGGCCACTAATTTGTACTATAAATAGCATTTATTGTTGAGTATAATACTTGAGAGAGGTACCTTTATTTTAGGAGACAACCGTGCCCATTAGTGGACAAGAATAAAACTGCAGCAAAGAAGAATCACAAGAAAACTTTTGACAAAAATATTTTGCGAGTTGAAATACTTATTTATTTATAGAAATACTTAGGTGTGAGCAAGTATAATTCAAAACTAAATATTCTATATTGTTCGCTATACTAAAGTTATGCAGAAACTTGAAACTACTTACGACACGTAGATATGCATGCATTAAACGAACTTAAACTATACTTATACATCACAACGAAACCCACTTGATAAAGTTTATAGTGAACCAAAGTTGACAGTTTAAGTAGCCTTCAAAATTTTATTACAACACATTATTAGAATTAGATTCGTAACCTATTAAAAAAAATCTACTCTACAAACAAAATATCAAGAATAGAAAGTTCTGAAAATTTTAAATAGGATTTATATGTTCAGCACAGATTGGAAAATTACATTATATTAAAATTTTATCACATATTTAGATTCTGTTATACGTGTAAGAAATAATTGTTGATACAATCTATACTGCCGAAAACAATATCATTACAACGGGCGATGTCTATCATTTTCACCAATGAATGCGAAGATTAGTATTATCTGAACAATGAAAATATTTGACAAAACTTTAATTAGATCTATATAAATTATACTTATTGAATTACAAAGAAAAATATACCTACTGTAAAGTATAAGTAACTTATTTTATTCAATGATCATGTATATAAAATTTAGGACTTACGGGCGGATGTGTGCCGAGGGCCTAACCTACCAAACAAACTCGACAAATTCTCATTTGCTACTTCAGAATTTGGCAATCGCAAAAAGTTTCAACCAGCGCTTCGTAATGAACGAACTTAGGCCACTGAAAGAGTTAGCGCTGGAGAACTCATGACTTTGTTATTGAGAAAATTGGTAATTCATTGCGTATATTGAACTTACTTTACCCGAGTCACAGGCTCGTAGACAAAGGCAAAGGAAAATTGGAAAAAGTTTTCCGTTTATGACATTTCCAAGTATATTTATTAGTTTCGAATATTACTTAGTTACCTTTTAAATATGGTACGTATGTTTAGGAATGATTATAATTAAAAAAAGAAAAGCATTCTGAATAGATTACTTAATTTAACACAATTTGTAACTGTAATTGAACCACGAGAACAAAAGTAGGGCACTAAAGAAGCAAGTTCCTTTTATGAAGTTTACAAAATTACTCACATTAGTCAAGGAAATTCCGACCAAAATTTTCTAAGCGACCATTTTATTTTAAAACTTTGTGATATTAGATATAATATAGAAAAAATGCAGTTCTTGGTCAGAAAGAATAAAAGCTAAACAGAATTTACGTTCATGTAATTACGTTTACGGGTCTCGTTTGCATTTAATTGTTCTGTATTATATTTTCTCATTACATTTGCAATCAAGAAATATTGTAAACTTTACTGAGTAGATTATAAACAACGTCATGAACGAAGATTATGGTTTGTTATTAAACCATTTGTTATCGAATTTCTTAATTACACTACACTCGTTTGATGATTTTTTATTTTATAGTTTGATCATTTCTTTATAAAAAAATATTTCAGTAGGAAATCAACGTAGATATTGTCGGTTTATTAGTTTTCTTTAACCAATATGAAACGAGATTTTTTTAAAGTTCTTCAGAAGTATGTCGCTACCTATTTAAGGTTTTGTTTGAAAATGTATTCCTACAAACCTAAGCAGAGAATACGATAGTAATTACAGGAATAGGAATGAAAAATGTAGTTACAAAGAGTTTTTACTTATCTTGCGTCAAAAACGCTTCGATAAAATTGTAACCATATTTTACTTATAAATTATAGATAGAAAGAGCTACATACATAAATATTATCTTATAGATTGTAAGTGCAATGGCCTCGTTTGCACTAGTGTTAGAATATGACCCAGTTTTCTTTAGACTTCGGAGTTCCTTTTAAAGTGAACTATATAAGCGACAGCATTTAAATACTAACATATCGAATAAACCTAAGTAATTTGTATAGTGTAATTATTTATTCAGTTGTTAAATTTATTTTTATTATTGAGTCGGTAAATAAAACAAGTGAAAAAAATCGTAACATATTGTCTTATTAAGTAAGTACATTAAAATTATTATTTTTTTGTTTCCCAGAAAGAATGTTATTACGTTAAGATTTATTTTAAATTTAAAAAATTGTGTCATAACTAATTTTTTTGATTATTCTGGAATTAGAATTGAAATGGACAGAAAGAGCAGGCGTACTTACACAGACTGTAAGAACAGCAAGGCAGTGGCCTCGTTTGCACTTGTGTGAGAGTATAACCCAGTTTTCATTACACTTTACTGTTTTTATTAAAGCGAAATGTAGAAGTTACTACTTGTTTCTGCGTTTTATTAAATATTAAGTATGCCCATTTTTGTAATGGTTTTCATACCAACATACACATGCTTTCTACACCCATAGCCCTGCACTAGGATTTTCTCTTGTGTCATGGCGCCATGGACACACAAAGACGAATACACAATCACTCAGATCCAGGAAAGAAATCTAACCTCATCATTCATATTTCTGTCTGGCCGGGAATCGAACCCTAAATCACTGCGCGTCAGACCGGTATGGTGACCGCTTCGCCACGTGGGTCGTCAATGTTTAAATGTTCAAGATCAACGGTGTTTCAATGTTCAGGACATGAGTTGGCGCTGGCTTTCATCCTTTTATGTTTAAAGTCGCTATCGTTAGCTCCTTTTGTTCATAATTTACTTACTAAGTAATGAAGATCAATTCCCATTGCTTGAGTCTGTAGTTTTTAAGATCCGTAGCTGTGGTAGTCACCCCAGCTACGGTTCTATTAAAATACCTTTGTCTAAATGACTAATTATACGTTAAAACATGGTTTTAAACTTCAAGAACAGTTTGAATAATAGTAGCATTATTAACCGGGTTTTACTCTGATATACCAGTAAAATAGACTTTACTATTGTAACTTATCGTTAGACTGTATATGCATTAATTAAACAATACATGAGGAATAGCTTACCTGTGTGGCGTCTGATGGTGTATCGTGCTCAGAGGATCCGGGTTGTCATTTCCCAGAGTCTTTGCAGCGCCGAGGATAGCCACTGGAAGGTTTTATTGTGGTCAAAATCCCACATAACCCGGCTACAGGCCCACGGCGCTAGGTATCTTTTGACGGTTTCTCCATTGAAAAAAAAAGACATGAAGGATAATATATTAAAATCAAAAAATGTTATTTGTTTCACCAATTTCATTAGGTATTCGGGATCAAAAACAACATGTCTTCTAATCCTTTTATACGCAATATAGCGTTGACCTTAGATTAACATAATGGATAAAGTTAAAAGGGACTGAAAAACACGTTATCTACGGTCACATGAAGTAAGGGTGAAAAGAGATTTCCCATTTTTTTCCAAAAGAAATTGAATTTAACGTATATCAAGTTATTTTTTCTTTTGTAACAAAGAAAGAAAACACGGTACAATAAAAATTGCAATAACTATTTGGTAAAGTTCAAAATAGGTTATTAAAATTATGTAAAATTAAAATTATGTAAAAATTCCACCCCTTTTGTATACTTAATAACGTGCTACGTTCCAAAGTGTTAATATTATGAATTTCAGTCAGAAACAGGTGATGTGTGATTAATGATCGGTCGCGCCATACTTTGAGATGACGGAACACCACGACACGAAAATTAATTATCAAAGAGCAAATGAATTGAACAAATATACTTCGGTTTAATGTAAGAAATTATTTAAACTCAAAGTTTAAACCATCACTCAGATCTCTATCACTACTGATGTTATATATTATATTAATTAATATGAAGTAGCAAACGAGCAAGCAGTCCACCTGATGGTAAGTGGTTGCTGCCGCCCATGGACATATGAAGGCAACTTCATATAGAACAGGGGTCCTATTTGAAGTCGACCACAGATGCATTGCCACTCCCGAAGACTGAGAAGGTCGCCTCATATAAAAGTGAGCCGGCAACCACACCCTTCCACTGACACGCAAGAACTGCTTCACGCTAGAAATAGGTGTGACGGTGGTACTTCCCCGGTCGAACTACGTTGGTTCTACCATCTTGTAAATATAATGTAACATAATATAATGTAATATAAAAGTACCAAACGAGTATGCAGTCCATCTGACGGTAAATAGTCCCTGCCGTCCATACACATCGGTAATGAATAAGATTCAGATCTTACCTGAGGTTAGCCACAGAGGCATTGCTACTCATAAGGACTAAGCTTTAATGCCTGGGATAAGTATGCCTCACTCACCTATTACACCAGAACACAAAATGCATAATACTGCTGTTATAAAGTAGAGTTCTATCACCATCTTTAAGGATAAGGACTTTATGAGAATTGCAATGATTTAGTACACATTCTTATTAGTGAGGTATTGCTTATATGTAAATGATTTTACTGTCCACGTCGTAACTATGAACAAAAACGAAAACATTAATTAAGGATTAATAAAACAAACGATTTTTAAGTTTCCAAATAGAAAGCGTTTCGTATTCTACCCAAGAATACTAAAGAAATATTTTTTTTAAAATTCTTTACAATGTCATTTAAACGATTCGTTTTATGTCCGTCCGTTAAAATAACTGCATATGAACTGCACGCAGTTTACGATTGGAAGCATGTTTTGACGCCGTACAATTTAGGCAAATGCGTGCAACTGAAGTCTCAAATGCACGCAGTTCAAGTCGAAGCTGCGTGCAGTTTACGCTCGGCTGTCCACAGTTTAACGTACCAGCTGCAAGCACGCAGTCCATGTGAGAAAATCTTAAGCAGATAATATTAGCATGTCGGAGACGCGAAGAAGTCAACAAGTCCAATTTTCCCTTCCATTTTTCGCTTCAAATATGTAAAGTTATTATTTATTTGCGAGAAACTCCGCACCTATCTATTAGAAGGAGAAAAATATTATTCATCATTAAAGCTTAGCATAATGATGTTCAGGTTATACAGGAAAACATTATTAAATATAAGTATATTTTAATGATATGGATGAAAACAAATTAACACGATGGTTAAAAAACAGGATAGGTATATTCAAACAGGTTCAGGGATTTCGCTCTCGCTTAATCCTCCTCACATTTTTGTTCGGATTATTGTATCACAGATATATTTGATATTTTATATTGCTGTAATCTCCAAGGTACGATAAAAACAACACTGCTTCTATGTGACGAATCCTTACTCGTACAACTATGGACTAATAAACGGTAAACATAAAAGAGAGAAGAATTTGGCTTATAGAAGCACGACATCAATTTTGGAGTTAATAAAGTTGTGCTAAAAGTAGAATCATTCTTTCATATGTTAGTTTGCAGAAAGAAAAAAAAGACTATTTATTATTATTATTTAATTATAAAATTTATAAGGCGAGATATCAGTTATTTATTTAGTGTTACAATCTATTCTCTCCATAGTTTAGAAAATATGATTGATAACTAAGTTTCTGAGCTTTAATTGTAATGGGAATGCAAAAAACAATAGTGATTGCGACTAATCGTCAGCAGTATTAAAATGTTTCGCCAATTTAATATTTTATCGTTTCACTAATAAATAGTTACTTAGTGTAAATGAAAGTATTCTTTAATAATAACTCTCGCTAAAGTCACCCGCGGCGCTCTGATCCTTTCATACTATGAGGAATCAGATCCCAGCTTTGTCCTCGCTTACAGAGACCTATTGAAAAATATACGCGTCGCGTATTTATGAATTATTCATTAACGCATTGTCATATGAATCTATGACTATAGTGTGATTCAATAAAGGCTCTGCTCTAATATTAAGGATTGTTTGGGTCACCCTCTATTTATAACTGAGAAAACAGGGTAAGCTGCGAAGGATTTTGTGCCTATTTGCAACAAGCCGATCTTCGCCGGTGAGGGGAGACACTCTTGTGCATAAATCGGCTTAGATGGATAGACAGGCATTTGTGTACGTATGTATGTATTCATACAAATCCTGATTGCTTATATACATTCTAATTTGTATTTCTGATAAATGAAAACTTATCAGAACTGTAACATTAAAGACTCTGAAGTTTATTACTCTAGCCGTGACAGTACGGTTCGTCTTTGGACCAACTTGTTGGATTTTGGCCCTAGCAAAGGACCATCTGCAGCTTTAACGCCTTAGTAGATGATAATGAAACATTGAGACACGCGCATTTCAAGATTTGTCAACTCTATGCCAATACCACATACAAATTTCGCGATAATAATTCGATGTATTTCTTTAGCACATTTATTTTTAAGCGTACTGATTAAGCCATTTTTTTAAGTTTCGGTTTTAAACCATCATATTTTGAAATGTTAGAGTTCCAAATTGTGACTTGTGCAGAAAATTTGTAATGTTAGAACACTCGTCCGTGTAGTTCAGAGAGGAACAATCAAATTCAAACAAACATTCAGTTATACTACTTATGACTTCTCTATGAATGAATCTTACAATACAGATCTAAATAACATCAATTACGCAATTAACCTGTCAAAAATTTACAAATCAAATGAACAAGAATTGATCACTTGGCAGAAACATTTGGTGAAGTGTACTTAAAACTTTGTAGAGTTGTTCGCTGCTACGAGCCTTTCCTCTTGTTTCCTGAAGCGGGGACGAGGTGCTAACTGTCGCAACGATTTATGACTCTAAATCTGTTTAAAATGTTAAGAGTTAGTCTTTTAGGCAGATTGTTTAAACATTTACGATTTTAGACTAATATTATCGCATAGTTTGTACATTTTAAATTGTAACGTTTATACATTTTTATACGTGCTCACGATAAGCGTTTACTGAATTTATTTATGCCAATATTTCGATTCAGTTAAATGGATCGTGGTTACGAAACTGCGGTGGCGGGGAAAACTGTTGACAAGCACGAGTGGTAGATTAACCTATCTACCCTACGTCTAGTGCGTTTTTATTTTTTAGGTTCCATATCACACACAACATTAACTGTAACTAACGCACCAAACTTTGGACTATTTGTGATTTACTTAAATATATTTTGTAAATACTTTTGGATCAACAAAAATCAATAAAATACATAGACCAGATGAATTGTCATTATCAACGCTAGTTATTTGCAAATTTATCGATAGGCATATACAGATGGAAATTTATTTGCATGTAAGATTTTGCATTGGTTACATCAACAAACTCTTTAAAACACGACACGTTTCCGAAAATTATTTACTTTTAATAAACTACAAACGAAATTTCCTTCGAACCCATATGTTTTTATGACTTTCTAAGAACAAAAGAACATTCATGAAATGGAATCGTGTCTTATCTCTTCTATCAGTTGTCAAAGAGGTCTTCTAAATACAACCCTTTCATTGTTTAAAGACCAATATCCTAAGGATATTAGTTGAATGGCTTAAGCAATGTAAACCCTTTTGTTAATTAGTCGATTGAAACATTTTGTAATCAGATAACGACGGCACATTACAGGTGTAAGTACATAGTAATATTTACTTCTAAATATATCTGTGTAAGATAATATTTTGACGTATTAGTATACGGATCGGTTATGTAAAATGATAATTCTAAATATCTAAATTAATAACAATTACACATTAGATTAACTTTGGTATGTATGATATTACATTTTTTTTTGCTAATAAAAAATGACTTTTTATTTTGTTATCTTAAACAAAATGATCTTACGATACGATTTCAATTTACGCTAAAAATAAATAAATATTATATTAAATAGGAAAAAAATATAGTTTAATGGAAGGTAGAACGTAGCATAAACATATTCATCATCATATTTGAAACAATTTAAATGTATCTTAAACACACACAAAATATTTTTTAAAACTAAAATTTAAAAAACTTGGAACCAGTGTATGTAGTTTGATCGAGCATATAATACCGCCGCACTTATTTTTGAACAGTTCTGGGTTACGGTGCATGGGAGTTATTGCACGCTCACTGACATTCGACCCAACCATCTTAAAAATTAAACGTGGCAATTCATCTGTGACCAGGTGAAAGTAGAACCTCTGTCCTATATGGACTTTGGTAACAAAGTCTGTGACCACTGTAGCCTATTAATATGGAAAAACGTACTAGCTTTAAACGAATCATATTTACTAGTTATCATACGATTGTCCCAAAATATTATTTTGCTCTAATATTATAAAAAGTTGGAATAAATCGTTTCATTAGAGACTTGGAATTTAAATTGGTATGAAAGATACCATTGAGGTTGATTAATATCGTCACCGGTTATAATTTTAGAACTGAATTTATATTACTACTTGACAAAAACATTTTGAAATAAATGTTTCCTTGGAACTCGCAGTGCCGGATAAATTAAAAGTAACGAACTCTATTATATAAAATTAGGGTGACTGTAAACGTTAATTCTAAATTCGAAATACTTTCAAAGAATTCGGATAGCGCGTTACATTTTTTATTTTCCCGAGCAAATATATTTTTAATACCCTTCTTTCAATAAATACTTTTAAGTGTATTATTTCATTTGGAAAGTTTGTAGTCGAATTTATGTAAATGAAAATGGAAGAATAAAAAACGATTTTGTATGCATTTCATAATTAATAAATTTATGAAAAATACAAAAGAATGAACCACGAAACCCGGCGTATGTTTGGAGTAATTCTGATTAAATCAAAGTGAGAAATCAAAGAAAAAGGAATACTCTGTTAAGTTATAATACTTTTAGCCACTCACTTAGTTTGGATAGCAGAATGTACATAGATGTTTCTTCAATGCAATGTTTGAAACGATTACTTGAGAAACAGAACAAAACAAAAAACTTTGCAAGTCGGTTTGCAAACTAAATTAAAAGTAACGATCTGAAAAACTGAAATAAGGGTGACTATAAACGTAGATAATAACTCCCATTTGACCTCAAGTGCCTTAAAAAGGCACTTTCATAAATCTCTGCGCCGGTTGGCGCGTCAACTGCTATTCGAGAAACAAGGGAAAATTGCTTCAAGAGACAACGGAAACCTCTAGGAAGTTTTAATATTTTTAAGTATCCTTCAGTAAATTCTGCAATGTGATGAGTTGTTTTTTTCATCCAATCTAATTGAAATGGATGGAAGATGTTACGGAAATAACATTTTAGTAATTAAAATAAGGGTAAACAGTTTTATTCATTTATAATTATTATTATTTTATTTAAAGAAAAAATGTTGTTGTTTATTTTGCTGAGCATGCAGTCCACCTGACGGTAAGTGATAACTACCGCCCATGGAAATTTGTAAGTAACTTCATATAAATCAGGGGTTCTATCTGAAGTCGATCACAGAAACGTTGCTACTCCCAAGCACTAAGATGGTCGCCTCATATACAAGTGACAACGGTTGACGGTACCTAAACGATTTATTGAAATGCGTTCCCACGTATTAGATAACGATTCAAAAATAATAATATACGGAACAGTGATACTTAACATTGGTACTTAATAGCTTTGCGGTCAAATTCTATTGATTCGAGTTTATTAACATACTATTATAGAGAACTCTATATCGTTTGCGTCTTAATTGTTGTTCAACAAATAGTATTTTTTAGTTTATTTGTTCCAATAACGCGAACCTTTATCTTTCATTACAAGTACTTTTAATATTACATTTTAGATGCTATTTATCATAAGTAATTTCATTATTCCAAAGAATAAACACATTTTTAAATATGACTAATATCAATTTTCTTTAGTCGACTCGTGTCTCCTTAAAATGATTTAAGAATACCGTAGGTATAAAAAATAGACAGCGCGCTAAACATTTCATTCCCATTAAGTCTTTTCAGAGCACTTAAGAGCGTTTAGGGCTATTATAGTATCTCGAGGGCCATTCGTCGGCTCTATAGTGTCTTAAAATATATTATTCATGGAATACGAGGCGTTTCGTCTTTCTAATTGTGGTTGAGCGACCCAACGGAGAATTCTGTTTTCTCATATCATCGGAGTAGGGTCGCAGCGGGTGATGAGTTGATCTCTTAATATAATATATTAAATATTTCTTGTTATTTTTATTATGAGACGAGATTAGCCGTGTGGCTCCTGTAAGCATCGTGAGGTTGTTAACTTAAACGATATAGTGATATTTTCGAAACTGGAATAAATTCGTACAATGCTTTCTAAAACATCCATTCAATTAATAGTTGTATGTATACGATACGAGACGCATGGTTCAGGATTCAATGATCGGTAAAAAAAAAACTAAATAATTATTTAATTTTATGTTCAGGATCTGGGTGTTGTATTCGTTATGGTATATTTCTTGGTATCTATGACGCATGTGGAGCAGTACGAGAAATGGCGCGCCTTGCTGTTGGAGGGGAGCTCCATGCTCCACACGCGGAGGGGCTGCGCAAGCGGCCAGGCACCGGCGGGTTCGCGAATGGTTGCGAAAGAGTTCCCGTTTTCCCGCCGTGCGGTGCAAGGAAAAAACACAGTGGAGGTTTAGCCTGCTACCCCGGGTGGCTGGGTATAAATGAGGATTACCCACTTAAAAAAAATACGAGAAAAGCTGTTTAGAGTAATCTTTTCCAGCAACAAAAAGGATATAGAATCGAGATATTGCTTTTTGTAAGGAAATGTTACATTTGACTCATATCAATTCGATAAAGATAACAACGTAATAATAAGAACGTAATAACAAATATTATGTTTTTCAATATTGTACGAATAAGATTTCTCACTACCGTAGTTAGTAGAGGAAAAAGAATCGACAGGCATCGGGTCGATGTTCGAGTAATTCAATATATCCCAATGAAAGGGATCACACTTTTTCCAAGTCCACATAATATCGTATTCTAGTCGTCATATAAAAGGCACTCCATTTACCCGACGTGGATATATTGGTGGTAATAATTCATGTCAATATTCATACGTGTCAAACAAATCGTAAAACGTGGTCCCAGGCTGAATGTTTCACGTTTTGACGAATTGATTGTGGGATTACGTTTTTAAATTTTAAACTCGGGACGTAACATATTTGACGTTGCAAAAGTTACATATAAAATTTGAGATTTAATTGTTTGAAACATGAGGTTTGCTGTATTATGAAGCACTTTTCATATCAAATAATAATAAATTTGGCGCTACCTATTTTAAGAAATAAGAAGGTAAATGGACTTTTATATTTTTCTAAAAGTAATTAATTTATTTTTTTGTTAAATAAAAAAAATGTGTGTGTCAGCTCCGACGCACTACTGGAGTTTACTTCTTTAGTACGATTGTTTAAACAGGCGCAATAACATTAAATTAAGATTTTATAACATTTATATAAACAAGCTCAATAACATA
>DWNE01005159.1:0-14299 GCA_018249875.1 Cecropterus toxeus | reverse complement strand
TGAAACATGATTTTCGATTAGCTTGTTTCTTCTTGGGCATCGTGTCCACGCGAAGCCGCGATTGGACAATGTCCTTTGCACGGATACACCTTATTTGCCTGGTCAATCTATAAGCTACTTTTGATTTCGATATATTGCTCTATTTAAAGATGGCGACTATTTTAGTGACGCCATTACACCCTTTACACGGCTAAATGACATTAATTAAATGTCATTTAATTAAATAGTGAAGTGGCAGGCCTATATTTTTAGTCCAAATAGTTATAACTGTCACCTTTATATTTTAATTTATTTATATCAAGTAGCAAAGCATAGGTACCTCAGCTAGTGTTTTCTAAACTCGGGTTTTCTCATATAGTGGTATTGGAAGTATTACACATGAAACTAGTTATAAAAGCAAATATTTCATTTACGCTTTTGTGCATTCTTGAATGCCGGGAATGGAAGACAGAATCAGATATTTTCTATGCATAACCTCATACTAGGAGTAACTGCCGGCCGTGGCCGTCCAGGGTATGGACGTAGAATCCACAAATGCCAGACTAAGGACACAAATCTATATTTTTCAATGAGATCTGCCACAATCGATAAGCTTATATGGTGACCGATCCGCCACGAAGGTTACGACTATATAATTTATACGTTTCAAATGTTTTATATGGTCATTAAATATCTAATTACCATGTAAATATTCTCATATCAGTCGTAATTGCGCATTAAAACATTTGTAATTTTGGCGATTAATCAAATGAAATATGTGCCCATTTTGCGTGTTGTATTTACGCTAGAATATCGTTGATTTGCATGGCTTTAGACATCATTTGATTAGATAAGGAGTCGCGAAGATGTTTTACTGTTACAGTACTTCGCGATATGGAATTATGTAACAATTATTGTTACACTTTAATCTTACGCTTGATGATTGTGCTTGCCGACGTTTTACGATTAAAGTTTTTTTTGGTGCGACAGTATATAATTTATCAGATATTATAGGATTTTGTTGTTAGTTATTCATTAATTCATTTTATTCAGTTCATTATTATTCATTAAGTAGGATAAGGACAATCTGAGAATCAAAGAGATTTATCTCTATTATGGAACCTATAGGAGGATAAATACATTTTGCGTTAAAAATATGCTCATAAGGTTACTAAAATGGAAATATTGTATTTTGACTGAATATCACGTATACCGATAAATTCATAATTTCCCCGAATTTTATCACATAAATATACGATACACTGGTCACACATGAACAAAGATACATTAAAATCTTCATGTTACACTACTATCATTATATTTTGTGCTATTCAAATATTACGCATAAACATATCGACAGATTGCAATCAAAGCAAATCGCCTAACCTGTTAAAGTATTAGCGATTATATAACAACTGTTCCAGTTTAACCTTTTGGCCGTGCACCGTGCATGTTGTAAAGCGAGAATTCGGATTACAGTGCTTATCTATCGCTGGTCCCACCGGCGGGGTTAGGCGATGCGCGCAGATAGCGATAATAATAGTCTTCAAACAGGAAGTATTCATAAAAACTTTACGAGCTTTTCTCATAAAAATGTATTTTTTACTGGCTAAGGTTGAATAAGGATAAGGCATACAATTCTTTTTGAAATTATCGTAAAAAAAATAATGGAGAATAACTTTTTATTACACTAAATACTTTTAAATACAAGTTTTAACTTGTTGTTAAGATGATGTTTAGGTTAGGTTATAATGAACATAAGTGCAACTTTTGGAATTTCCACACTGAATATTCGATGAGGAGAAGTCACGGAACACAAGTACTTTCAAAGGGAACGACGCCGGCTTATGTGGAATTTTTACCGAACTGAAAACAGCCCCGGTGGCTATCCTCGGCGCTGCAAAGAGGACTTCGGGATCTCCAAAGGAACGCAACCGGAATCTTGCGAGCGCGTTGCCCTATCGGGCTCCACCTAGGTGAGCGGCCGGGCTCACCGCACCGTTTGGTATTCATGACGGTATCGCTGAACGGTTTGAGTTCTCACTCTTGCCGCCTGTAACCCTAGAAGCCCCCTCTTAGTCGCCTCTGACGAAAGGTGGGGGATACCGTAGCTCTATTCTGATCCCAGCACTACAGTAACAGAACATAAGTAGCTTGTTGCATAATAGGGTATACATGTGTATGTTGCAGTATATATACTACTGTCGTATACCTGTATACATCTCCTCTGGAAATGAACAATCGAGTAATAAAGGGAAAATTGGGTTTCCTTACGTCATTTATTAAGTATAAATAAATTATGTTTGTTTCCGTAACACACAATTAAATTTTATTCAATATGATATAATTCACTCAAAATAGAACGAAAAGGTAACAGGGCAACGACCTCATAACAACCATTTTCCTCATGTAATACCGCGAGTCATTGATAGTTTTGCCCGGGGCGGTGTGACAGGTGGCCAAGAAATTTCACTATCGCCGTTATGTAACGAGTCAGCATAATAAGTCTATATCTTTCGCTTACATAAATAGCGTAACAATCGTCGATCAAAGGTTACCTACCGCGAGGTGAATGACCAACATACGGTACCGTGATAGATCTCTTTGGTCGATCGATTGGCTGACCATGAGAATAATATATTAGTTCAACCGTTTTTCAAAGTTTTGAGGATCTTTAAAAAATGTGATTTTAATTTCATAGTGTAAATAACGTATATTGTAAGTTGTTGTAACGTAAGTTGTTTTTATGGCTCCATATTTTCAACACAGACTAATGTTTTAAACTCGGTTTGTCTTACATTGGATTTACAGGCACTTACCGACATTTTTTTTCTAAAATGGCGTACATATTAAAATAATTCTCATTGCTCGACGGCGAAGAAAAAGTTTGGGGGGAACTTTTTAGGGAGGGAGGGAGGAAACTTGAGAGTTCGGTAAAAAAAGTTAGCAATGTTTATGAAGTCTACCAGTTCGCACTTGGCCAGCGCCGTAGACTATGGCCCAAAAACTCTCTAATTCTGAGAAAAGACTTGCGCCGAATAGGAGAATACCGGGTTGACGACAAAACGAAACCTTACCGTACCTTTAACAACATAATTTACCAGGTGGTAGAACCAAAGTAATTCGACCGCCGCAGTACAACCGCCACACCTATTTCTAACGTGAAACAGTTCCTGTGTTTCGGTGGAAGGATTTGGTTGCCGGCTGACTTTCATATGTGGCGATCGTCTTACCCTGGGGAGTAGCAACTAGCAATGTAAATGACTATCGATAGAATCCCTGTTCTCTATGAAGTTGCTTACAGATGTCCATGGGCGGCAAAGGCCACTTATCATCAGATGGACTGCACGCTCGTTTATTCTTCAATGTTATAAAGAAAAAACTAAACGTTAGTATTACAAAACTTCTAAAATCAAAGGCATGCATTTTATAATCGTAACATTCCGTTTCCCACGTATGCGCCAAACATTATGACATTTGTCACGACGGTTGTTCACGCTTAGCGTTCCCCTTTGATGCCTCTCCAACTAGTAAATATTGATGGCCTTGCACAATTGCTTTGTGACGAAAATATTTTGTGGACGTAGAAAACCGTGTCTTTGTAGAAATATTTACTTCCAATACAAATGCGCCATTGTTGTAGGTACGATAAAATGTGTAGGTAATTTTACGCCTGTTTATTTTGTCTTCACACAAAAGCTCAGAAAAAATTCTTCGGACAAATTTTTCAATTGCGGTACAAATGTCAATGTGCGATTAATAAAATTCCCAGACAGTTTTATAATGAAAATGCAGCATGAACGCGAACAGACGCTGGCCACTACTTTGCCACATAGAGACAAATTGCATTAGAACTTATTTTCCACACAAACGTAAGTTTACTAAGCGACGATACGGGTGAAAGGGATCTTTCACCTAACATTAAACTACTTTGAACGAAGTTAGCTTTGTACCCAACGAGGTCGAGTGAATTAAGGTCACTTTATTTGATTTGGATCACCATGAAACGAGATTCATGTTAAACCGTCCCTCAACCGCGTTTAAAGACTGACATATATACTGCCCTTAAAAGCGCAATCTCAATTAAAAATTATTTTTTTTAAATGGCTTCGATGCCTCGAAATTATGCACCTTAATGATCTAGCCTAATGTCGGTAACTTTGTATAAACATAATATAAATCTAGTTTGAAAATGTCCTTTCTCTCAATTTACTATACGATACAAGTAAATGACTCACATAACATAAAATTTCTGGAAACTTACTTCAAATGAGATACCGCTTTCATGCTTCTTGAGGGCAGTATAGGACGGACCAACTTAACGGTAACTAACATCATCAAACCAAATTTACAACCATTCATAGAAACGTTCGATTGTTTTGACCAAAACATTAATCGCGTTACATATAGGTTACAACAACGTGTTAGGATCCTTCCGACAATATCGTTTACCAAAATTTATTCAGTAAATCCTACACGTCTCATAAAAACAAACAATATGACAGAACCACATGCTCCGGGGATCATGGCATATCCTTTTTGATTTATGGAGACGCCAGGTGATTGTGTCGTATATGCGATCAATGGCTTTATTTCCCTCATGTTTATTCAATGTGTGTCATACACTGGATTGGAATATTTCAATAGCGATTTAAATCAGTTTCGAAAAATGGACATTTAGATAAAATGTAAAAAAAAATATACTATTTTTAGCCGACTGCGTCAGAAAGAGTGCGATGTTGGTCGAGCAAATGTATGTTTGAATAATGTTGCCGTCCGGCTTAACGGATTGTGATGTATATCCGGCTTAACGGGTAGTGAAAAAGGCTATATAATTTTTAAAAATGGCCCCTGCAATTAGGAGGAAAAGGCGGAGGAGGCGGGGGCACAAGGACGACATTTTTTTATCAAGACAAAATGGGTAAATAGATTATTTAAAAAAATATATATATTAAAATGCTTTTTGAGGTAAACGTTTGAAGTAAAGGTAAACCTAAGTTAAAAGATATAGTTGATTTTTAACATTAATGAGCTACGCCACTACTTCATATTTACGTCATGTTTTCACGGTGCAAACAACAAGCGGCGCGGAAATCCGGCGAGACACTTTCCGGCGACATGCGGCTTATGAGGCGTGCT
Source organism: Cecropterus toxeus (assembly GCA_018249875.1). Classification (NCBI taxonomy): domain Eukaryota; kingdom Metazoa; phylum Arthropoda; class Insecta; order Lepidoptera; family Hesperiidae; genus Cecropterus; species Cecropterus toxeus. The sequence goes on along the minus strand of DWNE01005159.1, from coordinate 9,181 downwards.
GAGGCATTCCTCAAAGCTCCTCGCAGTATCATATTAGCTTTTGCCAAGTTACGCCTTACGCTTATTACAAGTTCCTTGTAAGGGATTCCTTAAAGAAACTGAAACTTTTTGAGCTCACATAAATTATTCTCCTTTCCTTTGCTTTATTATTATATGTACTTATTTGTTTTGTATATAGCTGTATATTATTTACTTATACATAGGTCCATGACAAAAACCTTTCAAGAGGTTGTGAAATTTATAACCAACGCACACCTAATATATCTTGAAGTCCCTTGTTTCAAAAGCCGATTGAGGAAAGTTTATGCCTCAAAGTTTTAGGTCTTGTTTACCAGGCGTCTGAAGTTCGATCTACACAAAACAATCATATTTAACTACGGTCGAAGTTCTTCCGATTCTGTAGTCTTTAACTCTTTAAAGGAGTGGTGTAGGAAAGGGTTATTAGTGAGATGTGTACAAACGCAATCGTTCCGTTACTATAACTTGGCCAAGGTTTATTCTCAATTAAACTGTAAAGAAAAGCCATTATCCATTGAAGAAAATTCGGAAGTAGACCAGCATCATGAAGTAAGAGCCCGACAAAAGACCACGTTCCGTTAAATAGTTTGTGTCGTCTAAAAATAGATCTCACGTGCATTTACCTGAATTCCATTAGCATCGTGACGTACACAGCAACATTAAGTTTAGACATGATCCAAATAAACAGTATACGCAGCATTGTGTGACCAAGTGTTGCCGTCGTGACGTCAATACGAGATTTAGACGAGAACAACTAAAAACAAACAGAAACGTCACAGACATACATGATTAATAGACATGATTTCAATGAGAAACATAACAAACCCCATGTTGTCATCTGTTTTCTTTGTTTCCAATGACTTCGTAATTTAGTCAATTATAATTATTGGTACAATAATTAAGAAATACTCTTCAATTCTTAATAGATTCATAAAACTCCTAATGACTAGTACTTTCGATAGTTTGATAAAAAAATACTTTTAGAAGTGATTTACAATTCCTGATTAACAATTTTTAAACCTTACGCATTTAGGCCACGTACTTTCATGAAGTTATACACAATGCGTTAGTTATCCCTATTAAATATCATAATGGCTAGAAATTTCCTGTTTCCTAATCATGGGTACTATATACTTAGTTGAATGGGCCACAGCCAGTAATCGGATCAATTCGGCGCGGACTTAGTCTCGGCGGAGTTGCTAATGGGATTAAGAGCGGTTTAAGCTAGTGAATTATAAAAATGCAGACACTGAAAATGCGTCTGTATAGGAGCTTATAAACTATGCCTTTTCATGTCGATAGGGAAGCACTGTACTGTGTAGAATCTGTCGTGAACGGTCTCACTTATCACTAAGGTACGAAATCCATGGGCAGCCTCTTCCTGTGTAACATCAGCACTCGTTGCGATCACCAAAACTCATGTCAGGCTACTATTACGGTTACGTACCAACGGGTAATAACGGAACCCTATTACTAAGACTTCAGTGTCCGTCTGTCTGTCACCAGGCTGTAACAGCTAGGCAGTTGAAGTTTTTACAGATGATGTATTTCTGTTGCCGCTATACCAACAGATATTACAAACAGCATAATATAAATACTTAAAGGGAGCCCCCCTTAAACTATAGGACAAACGATTTTTTTTGCAGTTTTCGTATATATGAAACCTTTCGTGCGCGAGTCCGACTCGCACTTGACCGATGCTTAAGTACATAATTATCCTCATTAGGCATGAACGGAAGGAGACCTCAAAAGGCTGAATGATGATGAAAGTGAAGGACGGTTAAAGTGAGTTCAGTAGTACTAGTCTACTATATATAGTCTACTATATATAGTCTACATAGGTATTCTTTGTTTCTATTCTTTTTATTATGCGATGCGTTATTTTTGTATACAACAAAAATTTTATGTTTGCGCGTTGAGCATATACAATTTGAAAGTCTGCACTGGCCCATGAATATTACTTATCAATGAATAAACATCAATAAACCTTCTTAGAAGCGCATTTAGATCACACAGTAAAAATAGGCTCGTCTAAAAATAGCATTCCCTATCCCAAAGAATTGGGGAAATACGAGCATCGTCACGTCCCTTATGAATGGAAGGCTACAAAAAATTGGGGAAGCGACGTGCCACAAGTCACGTACCCCGGCTCCGCGCGGGCTGTCGGGGCTCGCGTGTCATTTGTCACTATCAATAGTGATAGCCCGTAGCCGTCATACAGGCTACGGGCTACACTGATGGACGAAATATATGCATACTGCGTGTGTACAATGCGTTGTATTGTTATGGATACACAATAAAGTGTATTTTTGCTGACACTAAGAGACTATGATTAGCGTTTAGTATTATATATTTATTGAAAGATTTACTATTTTTGCGTATCGTAAAATAAATTCACATGTTATGTGAGAATATCGACAGCATGTCAAACATAGTCATTCTCAGTAATTTAGTAAAGTGTATTTCATGCAGAATTAATATTGGCCAAAAACTAAGATCACATACAGATTTAACTAGGCATGTAACTTAACTGTCACACGCCTAGTTAGGTCTGTGTCTATCACAATAGTTACCAAAATAAAATACAACAAGTACTTATCATTTGTTTACAGAATTGACCCTTATGCATTTTGCCGAAGAAGATTAATGGATTGTCGACCCTCGGGTAAGATTCGAGGCTAGAAAATGAAATAACATTTATTATTTTAAAAATAATGGTAAGATCGGATTTTTAAGAATATATTTTAACGGTATATTTATGTGTGCACTATGTAGTACCGCCACTATATAGAAATATTAAATTAAAGATAAAGATTACAAAAACAGGAATAATAAAAAAAACATTAAGGTCTTTGACATTATTCGACTTTTTTCACAAAAAACGCTTCACTGCGGCAAAGTTATTTTTATTTACAAAATAGTCCAAACATACCTAATATCATAATCCTCAGTAATTTATACTGTGCTACGCCAGAACGAGCGCCTGTTTTCAATCGGCTTAAAAACAAAGCGGTTATTATGCGTAAGTAACGGGCTGGCACGATTTATGTGTTGCCGATGTGACTGATTGGTTCGTAAATGAACCGGAGTGGGTCCCGTTTGGGGGTGGTGTCCACGGAAGGTGGAAGTTGACGCTTAATAGATAAAAAAATAGAACCGCCCGAGCACGAGTGTGACTCGCGCACAAGGGGATCGGTACCACTATCTTTAAAGAATGGCAAAAAATTCACGTTTGTTGTACGGGAGCCCTTAAATATTTACTTAATTACCACAGTGGTTTTATCGAGGCCTGACACAGTTAATGTGTTAGAAATGGACTACTATCAAAGAATCGCAAAATCTGCGTCTACCAACACTTTTGATAAAGAAATAAATGATTTTCCTTATCGACTCTGTTACTTCCACCACGCAACTTAAGTGTAGGTTTATTTACCAAACAAACACTGTGTAAACGAAACCTCGGTTAAATTGGCAGTGTAACAATAGGTACATATTAGTGAGGGCGACGATTAATCTTGATACCACGTGCGCGGTGGGCAATGCCTCGCGAGGAACGCAAGGACACGCCGCTAGGGGAGCGTGCATAGCACGCACACTGGAAATTAATAATAATAACGCGTTTTATAACGTATCGTGGATGCTATGCTAAATTCATCATTTAGATATCTGACCGGCCGGTAATGGAACCTGGAACCTAATGCGTGTCAGATCGATACTGTGACCGCTCCGCCGTGCGGGTCGTTAATATACTAACTGTACCCGTGGTTCCTCTCTTAAGCTTAAATTGTAAATGCAAAAAATATAGTAAATCGGCCAGTGATTGTCGAGTTACAAGCGCACAAAGAGGCAGAGGGACTCACTCAATAATTTTGTATATGTTATTTTTGTATATTAGAGATTTTATACTTAATGGTTTGTATTAAAATTTATAATATGAAACTTCCAATAAATAATTCGTTTTAGAGAAACAAATCGTGATCAGCTATGTGGATTTCATGTTAAATTATAATGTTAAGAACATTTTGTACGGCAAAATTATAATTATTCAATGCGGATCTGTAAACGAGGTTATAACCCGTATCGGATGTTTCCAAACTGCCTCGGACAACACTAAATGACTGTTATGCAGTGATAAGAACGTGGACCGACTAACTAAAGTGACTTCATAAGCAAGTAAGAGCGGATGAATTAAGCCATTACCAGTCATCTATTCTAATCTCGACCTCACCCGACGTTACTCGAACTTCGTACTACGTTGACGGTTTATAAAAACAAATACTGTGTATAATAGTGTAAGATAAAATCGCTTTGACAGCGGGGACTCCATTGTGTACGTCGCTTAAGAGTGTTGTAAGGAATAAATAAATAAAGAGTAGTGTGATTCAGCCTAAAGTGGGGAAGGACGGATGAATCACTGCGCCTTAATAAGCCAATCGACAATGCCACGCTATAACCGACCCTATCACAGTTATGAGAGAATCATTTCAATACGAAAGTAATCATGTCGGGAACATTGCTGTCTGTGGCACACTCATGAATATTTAGCCACGTGTGATAAAATTATTTGTATTGAGGAAAACGATATTTTCCGGCATAATCTACTTAGAATTGAACAGATATACCATTTGTTTTTATTGTGATTGAATTAAATACACCTAAATGTTACTTAGGTTTTTCTGTATTTTTAATATGATAAATCGGTTTAAGTTTTTGTTCTATCTGTTTTAGTTGTAGGAAAATTAGGTATAACTAAACTACGGGTATAACTAAACTTACCAATATAGTAAATGCAAGTTTGTGAGTATGTTATTCTTTTACTCAAAAACTACTGGTCATACTTCACTGAAATTATGACCTGGATTAACAAATGGGGTACTCATTATCATGGTAAACGTATCCTAAGCTCGGAAGTAAGCTAGATAATGTAGTATCTGTATATACCCAATTTAAACCACAATTTTCAAACAAGCATTATATGTGAACACAATTAAAATAATTAAACCAAACCACATTTATTATGTGACATATTACTCATTGCACGTTACATTTTCAAATAAATTAAAATCAAATAAGGAAAATGTACAAATTAATTGAAACACGTTAAGGGTCTTCACATACTACGACTGTTGGTGCGATATAATCGCAAACAATATGCAACTAGCGCTATAAGTTCATAAATATTTAGATTTATCTAAAATGATCTATTAGAATTTGATTATCACTGCTTGACGGTGAAAGAAAACATCATGAGGAAGTCTGCATGTCTGAGAGTTCTCGAATAAAAAAGTTTTGAACGGTGTGTGAAGTATCAATTCGTAATAGGCCAGCGCAGTGAACTATGGCGTAAAACTATCTCATTATGAAAGAAGATCCGTGCCCAGCAGTGGGACAATAATGGGTTGACGATGAATGTTACGTCAATAAATCTTAATAAAACTTTTTAACAAAAAATAGAAACCGACTTCAATGTCACCAATAAGCAATAAAATAATTTAAATATATGTTGGTTTCTTACATACACAGTACATGTGCATAGTCGCGAAGTCGGCGCTCAAACCTGTTATTAAAACGACGAATCTATGTCCTCCAAGTATATGAGCTAATGTTGATTCCAAGTTTCATGAGAATCGGATCAGTAGAAGCTGAGTTATTTGTCCATTTGTCGAGCACATCCCTTATGCAAATTTCAGACTTATACGTTTTTCTCATGGATGCCCTTGTCAGAACTAAACCAAATTAAAATGGGACCCTACGACAAGCAACAGCTTCCAAATAAAAAAAAAATGTCAAAATCGGTCCTCTCTAACCATCACTTTCGATGTATCAAACATAAAAAAAAAATACTGACGAATTGAGAACCTCCTCCTTTTTGGAAGTCGGTTAAAAATATAAAATTGTCTGAGTAATTGGCTGTGGTGATTTTGCTGGGATCAGCTGTTTCCTCTATTTTCATAAACAGGAATAGTCGAACTGCGGTAAAAGTTAGAACTATAAGTAAGAGTAATTAAACATTTAAATTAACTTAATCGTTGCCCATTTATAAACCACTAGCAGATGCGTAGGCCGCAGAGTCCGAGCTATAAATAGCCGTCTTTAAATAACACCAACGCATCCCTTGTATACTTAATGAGGGTACTTACTGTTTCTCTGGAGTCTTGTGGCATTCTTGAGGGTAAATGTGGATATAAGCGTGTCCCTTGTAAAATAATCCGTGTAAAAATATGGCCTGTTTATTAAATTATATAGTAAATTATGTCATGCTGTAACCGGATCAGCTACATATAACTTAACTGCATACATTCTTAAATTATCCCTCCCTTTATTAGCCCCTTATTGAATAGTTTCACTCGTCTGTCTTACGACTGATTCTATTTTGTAATTGAAAAAAGAATTTAGTGCCAAATGCCCGATTTTTCTATAACTTCTTAAAGAAATCTATCAATACAAATGTGGATAGGGCGTTGGCATAGGGCATTTTATCCTAGCACATTACTGGTCGTTCATAGGGGTTCATAATGTTTATCGAGCGTTAATAGTGTCCGTGAGTATATATCCTTAACAAGCGGATTTTAACATAATATGTTAAAACATATATGTTAAAAATATTTGTCATTTCTCTACGAAACAGTAACAAAATGACAGCAGGCAATTGACATTAAAAATAATTTAGTCCTTCCGTAAAAGAACATAGGTTGTCGATGATTACGAAATGTTTAAAAACCCTTAATTTAAACTTTATATTTATATTTAACCCTTATAATCATCTACAACCAATATTTTGTAATATAGTCAAAATAGGAATATAGATATGGGGACTTTGGTCAAGATCAGTACTAACAGTTCTATTAAAGTTTTGTCGCGCTTCTAGTGCCGCGGAGCACTGATTTAGAAACATTGCCGTAAACTGCACTTTGAAAAAATCATTAAGAATTTAAAGTTTTGGAAAAACATTTAATGTGTTATTTATTTATTATAATTCCTGAACGCAATTAAAGTCACCACAGAGGTATAGTAATTATAAAATCTAGGGCAAGAACTAAAACTAACGTAAACAAACAAATGTCCGATAGGAAACGAACCCACAATAGGCAATAAGCATGGTTTATTATTAGAATTTGTATAATGATTTGTGCAGTAAATATACATAGAGTCGTAAACTTTTATCTACGGGCAAGGACCTGTGTGTGGAAACATGTAGCGATAATACATTGCCTTGAGAACGCACTTTCGTAAACAATGTAGTTAGTTACACTAAACTACACTAGCACAACATAGAGACGCGGGTATGGAGGTTTAAGCCCTCTATTATGTAACACATTTTAAAAGTAGCCTTCATAACTAACAACCTGACCCTACTGACTTTGTTTTGTGAATTGGAATTGTAAGTCCGAATCGAATTGTAAGACTGACAGTTATGTCAATCGCCATAAGGTTATGTTTTGTTGATTTATTCGTTTTGCGCTCAATTTTTAAATTTTTCTTTTATAACCTTTTCCTGACAGTAACAAAAGAAAAAAAAACTCAGAGCGAAATCGGTCTACCCGTTCACGTGTGATGCTATGACCAAGGGATTAGAAGAGTTTATAGTTATGATGGAGGTTTTAAATGGTCTCCATCTTCATCTCATCATCTCTACAAAATTTTGAATGTTTTGTAATCCTATTCTTAGATGGATGCTTTTTAATTTCTTTAATTAGACTTCTTAGACTTCTAGAATCTTAGGATTAGACCTTACTAGACTACGTCGAAAGTGTGACTTGGCAAACTTCACACACCTTTTGATATTTTTCAGGAATGTTCAGACACTATGTATTACATGACTATATGTAGTACGCAGATCACATAACTTCGAGATATAAAACAGTACCTTCAGTGCGACTAGATAATTTACATAAATCTAGTATAGTACACTTATGTTTATAGGTCAAAAGTAAAAAATAAATAAAACATCTGCATTATTTACATATCGGGGTCGTAATGTCAAATGTGTTTAAAACAACCTAATTGTTTTGATAATACTTATCTCACTTGCGCTCCGACATTACGTAACATACTACGCCTACAGTGTACAATGTGCATGTCTTATATAAGTACTCATAATTTATAAATTACAAATATTATAAATAAACTTGAGGACCATAAACTAATGACCTATAATTTTAGCCTAATTGTAACTGGTCATCTTCCGTTGGCTTTAGAGTACAGCTTGTTTTTAAAGATAGACCAATTATAAAATATACTACACATTAACTACTTACATACAAAAAGAATCAGTAAAATGTGTCTGAGCCACCTGCAGGGAACCACATGAAGAAGAATGTGGTATGCACCCTTTAGCCGAAAGATTAGTTTGATCTTAAATAATTCCTCTTTGTTCATTTGGTTGATTCTAGTTAAATAACGATATATATCAATCTGACCTAAGAACCACTCTACAACAGAACGCATATCAGTCTGGTGTCTATTTCCACTAACATAAAAAAATAGTTATTTATGTACATTTTTATATTACATCCGGAGCTATAGATCTTTACCGTTTTACCTTCATCGGCTTGTCGCATACAAACCCGCATTGTTAACATTTGTATTATTACCGGAATACTATGAAATAAGTTCCATTATTGTAGTACTGACTCGTATATTGTAAGCATCTAAAGGGATAAGTTAATAATTCCACGACATCTGTTCGTTGCAAAAAGTTTTTACTCAACTAGAGGCTATAAATCTCGATATAGGAGAGTACGATCCACAATAGATATCAGCAACATCGATATAAAGCAGCGTTCCCCAACTTTTGTCACAAAGATCTCTGCCTCTTTTACTGCGTTCTTTAATGAGATCGTGTAATAGTTTAAGATAGTTGTTTTTTTTATTCAAAAATACCAACAAACTTGTTGTTATTTAGATAGGAAAACGAGTATATGTTTGTAATTGTGATATCTCCATAAGTATATTGTTTACTTATGGAGTATATGTATATATCTAAATAAAACTATTTTAAATTAAACTACTTTTATCAAACCTCATCAGAAGCAGTTAAATGTATTTCTAGCGATATACTCGTATGGGTGTGTCACAAAAAAAATGGTTCTTTGGCATGCTTTACTTCGCAAACTCTTGAATAAATAAACTATTATAATTACAATTAAACCAAAATACCAAA
>DWNE01005158.1:0-14302 GCA_018249875.1 Cecropterus toxeus | reverse complement strand
GTAGCAACGCATCTGTGATAGACTTCATATAAAACCCCTGTTCTATATAAAGTTGCTTACAAATGTCCATGGGCGGCGGTAACCACTTACCATCAGGTGGGCTGATTACTCGTTTGCTCCTTCATATTTATATTAAAAAAAATACAATTTATGTTACATTTTTAAGCATAAAACCACGAGACACAGCTGGTTTTAATAAAATAATTCCCAGATAGGATTAGAGTCCTACTTACTGTTGTACGACGTTATGCCAGAGTTTAGTTTGATGGTCTCGTAGAGGCGTATCTCGCTTATCACACCCTTCAGACACAGAAGCGTTTAATTTTGTTATTACCAGAAATAGTTGTGACGTAGGTGAGGTGAGGACCTGTAGAATTATACCAAGAACCATTTTTCTTTTTCTCTCTATAATCGAATGTATACAGATTGTGAAAAGAAAAATGGCTCTTAACAAATTCATAAATATTCACGCCACCCTCCAACCGATAAGTACAAGAACACAGCTTAACAAAAGAAATAAATCAATTCCGAAAAGCCGCGGGTAAACACTTTTTCCTTAGACGCTTTCGGAATTGTGTTTCCAAATGTTTTTATGTAAAAAGTTCCGTAGATAAGGTAGGTAGCGTTGCGATAGCGGGTCGGAAGAAAAGGTATATATTATTAGATACCCATTTTAATATTTCTTACAATTTTAAGTGTCTCATTAGGAAGAAGACCTACGATATTTTACAAAAATAACAACACTCGTGCCATATCCGCCGTAATTGGCCGGAAGAATAAGGGTTTATTCCTTAAACTTAGGACAAGGTGGCATACTAACCAAGCTATCTATATCTGGCTAGTCATCATTATAAGAATATTTCATTTACTTACTTTTTAGAGTGCTCTTTAACTTAGTCGGGTTATACCGCTTTTTATTTAACTTATTTTCGTAAAAGATTAAGGTTCGTAGTAACGTAATAGTGTTATAAATATTTTAAGTAACCCTGCAATAACAACCAAAGTAAAGAAGTAAATCAAAATAGGAAAGCGTTTTCTTTACGAGCCGCGTATAGAACTATTTCCAAACGTAGTTTATGTGAAAAGTTGCGCTGATAAAGCGCCCGGAGGCGTTGCAATCTCCGCAGTTGTCCATTAGACGCACATTACCATAGCACAGAAAGAAACAGAAGTGGCTTGTACGCGTAACACGCACATGTAGATTCGTATAAAAAACTTTTTAACAAAAAATTGAAACCGACTTCAATGTCACCAAAAAGCAATAAAATAATTATATATATGTTGGTTTCTTACATACATAGTACATAGTGCATAGTCCCGAAGTCGGCGCTCAACATATTTTGTTAGATTACTATGACGAATTTATGTCCTACAAGTATATGAACGCCGACTTCAGAACTATGCACTATGTAAGAAACCAACATATATTTATATTATTTTATTGAGTACCTCCTCCTTTTTGGAAGTCGGTTAAAATGCACGTATAGAAGTTTATTAGTAGTGAATCTGAGTCGAAATCCATTACACTTTTGACTTTTATATACAGCTCCTCTAATAGCGGTTTATATTAGGAGTCACCGTGTCCAGCATGTGCGTTGGTGACCGCAGTGTTGATGTTATACAGGAAGATGCTGCTGTCTATATTTTGCCTTTTTTTAGTCGCCACTTACGACGTTCACGAAAAGATTTTGTTTGTGTTTTAATTACATACTACAGCGGTAATAAGTGCTATTTAGTATTGATTGATTTTCAGTTCCTCAGGGTTGATATTGCAAAATACTATTATTACAATTTTTTCCTTTATAATGTGCTTCATAATTGCCTCCATAAATGCTTTTATTTGTTGAAATAATAAATGAAGGTAAATTTAAAATATGAATTTATTATTTATGTATTTATGATTTATTCTGCTCTTAATTTGCAAATAAATAAGACTAAGACAAAGACTTTAAAAGAGTTTTTTTGTTTTTTTTTTGTGCTTATATTTTCTTAATCGATTTCTATCTATGTCAAGTCTATGGACGTAGCAAGCTATAAAGAATTTTATCCGCCTCCGATTCACACGCTTCCCCTAATGATTTGTGCGAAAAGTTTCGATAACAAGTGTTGTGCGAATCGCCGACCACAATCCGTGTTTAAGTTAGCACAAGGAATCGAAATAATAATTTCGCGACCTCTTTTCCCGTTAACTAAGATCTAACTAAGTATTCGAGAGTAAGTGTATTTTTTTTAATAAAAAATATATTGATTTTCATACAAGAATATTTTAGTAGAAAAAATTGTATATAATCGTAAAATAAAGTACCTGGAATCTGGAATAACATAGCTTGGTAACACATCTGGTGTTGCAAATGTCCATAGGTAATGGAGACTTTTATAAATAAAGTAGGGCTTATGCTTTTATAAAAAAAAAAATATACAAAAAAGAACAGTGTCAGGAAGAACAATTCACTAGACATTCATGTTGGAGAAGTGTGGATTAGTATGACCCAGGCCTTCCTAAGTTCTAACAGGTGACCTGTGCCCAGCAGTAGACCGAAAAAGTTTTAGTTAAGGATGCTTTATCTACGTCCGATTTGAACCGCGGCTAATAATTAGCGTGAAGTTAGGCTAACAAGTGCGGTGGGAACAGTACCACGCCTAATTAGCCGTTTCGCAACTTCTGTGCGGTTTTGTACACGGGAACCGCAACAAGGGACGCTTAAATGGATGAGTTTATAACACATGCCTATGATTTTAGGAACAAACTGTGTTTAAGTAGAAGTTCTCGGTAAGTGCTCACAGTGAAGTATCTGTACATAGATACTTCACTGTGAGCAACAAATTTGGAATCTCAGACAGTTAAAACTTGGTCAGTATTATAGAGTAAAGCCATCAAAGTGTGCGCATATTTTGTAAATTTCGAGCGATTACAAGCGAAATTTACTTTTCGAAAGCGCTTGCTATTGGTGGCTTTACCCAAAAATGTATTTTATGGTAGGACTAAAGTAATAAATTTTAAAGTAATATCTATAATTGAATAATTGAAACTCTAACTCTAATAAATGAAACTGGAACATACAAACTTGCTTGTTTCACATATTCTTCAGTTAAATTAAGGAATAATATTATTCTTTGGTAATCTCTACATAAATGTCAGCATATTATTATTAAATATTATATCCATATTTCGTAGGAGTCAGTAATAATGTTTGTACGACAAGATGCTTATCTAATCGCTACATTTAATTTTGCATTTAATGCTATAAACGAATAGTTTTCTATGTACATAATATGTTAGTATAATTTTTTCGCATAGATGTAAAATTGTCTAAAATGAAGAAAAAAATATTTCGTAGTAGTATAAGTCTCTGTGTCCATAAACATCTGTAACCGAATACTAAGAGGATTGAACCTCTACTGAGGTCTGATGCATTGCTACCCTTGAGAAATAAGTTGGAACGCTTCGGATAAGTACGGCTATTTCTGCCTTACACCCTTTAACTTGGAATACAGCAGGGGTGTTTAAGCCCAAAAATATCTACAAATATCTTTATATATTTAGTAAAAAGCAATAGTAACGAAACCTAATTACTGATTAAAATACTTTTTAACCTCACCTAACCTAACTTCTGATTAAATTATTTTTTATCAGTAATTAGGATAATTAAAATATTTTTAGTACAATAACATAACATAAAGGTAAAAATAACAAGAAGAATGAGATGTGACGAGATAAGTTTGATTGTACGAAATTAATCTCCCAAAATAGATCTGAAAACATTCCAGCTTCTGAATACAGATGTCGAGCTTTTAAATCAAAGTCAAAGTCAAAATTGTTGATGCATTAGAAATATTTACGAATTCTCGTATATTATTAACTGACTGCCAAAAAGGAGGAGGTTCTCAATTCGTCTGTATTTTTTTTTTATGACCATTACGAAGATAATGTTACTTTAGAAGATGATTTCGTTATGAAGAGGCGGCCTTAGAAATTAAAAAAATGATGAAATAGATAATATCAAAATATTAGAAATATCTAATTTTGGTGTAAGTAGGTACAGCTAACGATAACTGTGAAAAAACACGTTGTGAAAATTTGGTAGTGGTAATCTCGCACCATTTTTTCCTAATGGGTTTTCGTCGTATATGAAAATACTGAGTACTTCAATTGCTTTGCTTATCTCTAAGGTATTTTTATTATTTATTCGATATAACATTCAATTCAATATTTCCATCATCTCCTGCCTTATTTTTTCTGCGTCACCAATTTTCATAACGTCGGGAATTTTTAATGCACGTCGTAAACAACGTCGCACCGCGCCGTATTGTGTCTATGTGTTCACCATTTATATTCACGTTAAAGCAAAGGTAAAACCAATCTGATTTAGTTTAATTAAATCAGTCAATTAGAGTTTGTGGGGTTGAAACTGTACCTAAACGTGATTTTTTTGTATATAGGTAGTTTAGATATTTTTGAGGTGATAGAACCAATGTAGTACCACCGCCACACCTATTCCTAGCGTGAAGCAGTTCTTTTGTTTCGCGTGGGTGTGGTTGCCGGCTCACTTTTATATGAGGCGACCATCTAAGTCCTCAGGAGTGGCAACGCATGTGTGGTCGACTTCAGATAGAGCCCCCGTTCTATATGAAGTTACTTACAAATGTGTCCTGGGCGGCAGTAACCACTTACCATCAGGTGGGCTATCTGCTCGTTTGCTACTTCATATCTATAAAAATAAGATACTTTATACGTATAACAAAACTCTCTTTTAGATACGAGAAGGCAATCCACGTTATGGCAAGGGGCTACTGCCGCCCATAGATATCGGTAATCAACCCAAGATAATAATAACGTCGATCTAAGACCTCTGACTCAAGTTTAAACAAGTGTCTCCAGTACCAACACCAAATTAGAACACAGCAATGCATAACACTAGAAATGTGCAAAATGTATCACTAGATAAGAGGGATATAATTATATCATTTCAACTCAAGATATATATCACTCTTTTGTATCAATATCTCATTAATAATATAATTATATTATTCTTCATTACGTTTTATATCAATATTTCAAGATATAATTGCGGTATATACAACTTTGACTGCTCTACAAACTTGTTCCATCCTGAACTATTATCGTGCTAAACTGATGGGCGAGAATGGAGAAAATAATTCCAAGTTTGCAGAGCAATGGCCTACTGTCTCTTACAACCATTTTCGGAATCTTCACTCAATCTGGAATGTGAGTTATTAAGGCAAACGTATTTCGTAGTACAGTTTGTGATTGCGTAGCTAGCTTGTAGCTGTATTATCTTGCTATCAGTGGCGTATAGGTAATTTTCTTGGAAATGGTCTTTATAACAAACTTCAAAAGAAGTAACTTGATGTAATGAGTACTTGATATATAAATAATGTGATCGGTACAAAGAAACCAACGGTAAAATTAAGCTGATTTTTTTTGATGTGAAACATCAACATAACCTGATTATTGGCGTGGCGATGCTTGCATTTATTTATTTTTGCGCCATCTGTTATACTTTATTGGAACTTTTAAGTATCTAACAAAACTAAGTGAGCTACGGTGTTAGTTCGAGTTAATGCGCGGTACTGTTCGTAGATGGCGTTAATTTCATTATGCTGTAAGTATATTGAGTTCCTGTCGAAATATTGCCTTTTATGTGTATTACTTGCACGAACACTCTTTCACATTTACAGAACAGAACATGTTGCATACTGTTTCACATCTGCCAGGCATCCCGTGACGAATATTTTTATTCATATATGTAATAATTGTAATGTAATAAATAAATGTTTTGATGCTCGACTCGGGTATATTAACGCTAAGGTTTATTTAAATTACCCTCTAAGGACAAGTAAGTAAATATAGGTATATAGTACCGAAATATGTAGTTTGCCAAAATTTTCCGATAATCGAAATATAGTCGTACATGGAGAAAACCGTTCCTTCCCCAGACGATTTGATCTCCAAGAAAAGCGATGAAATAAGTGTGTAGCGAAAATTGGTATTACTTGTGTCACCAAATGTATAAATTGTACCTACGATCGGGTCGATATTTTAGTGGGAATTATAGTAATTAGGACAACACTTTGAGTTATTAAATTGCTGAATTCCGTATGCATTTATTTATTTTTACGATATCGGCACTTTAAAGGAGTTTAATAAATTCCATATGCTTTGACCGTTTTATTATATACTTTTCTTAATTCAATAATAGATTTTTCTGTGTTTGTCCGTTACAAAAATCACATATGAAATTTCTCAGGCTCAAGAACGACGCATTTTCAAAATATATTTTATCGGAATTACTTTTAAAATAAAGGGATCAATTAGATATCGCTTTATTTAAAGTTTGATGTTTCTAAGCAACATATATGTCGTTAGCAAATAAAATCGAAGTCATTGCATGCAAGAAGTTCTTAAAAATACTAGTAAATATTTCTATAGATACCTAAACGTAGAAATATGGATTTTACATAGTGATATATATAGAGAAAAGTACGGTTAATTCCCCTCGCCAATTGCGTGAAGCAATCGGAAAGAGCGAGTTGTTTAATTTAAACTTGTTAAAGACAATTATGAGGGATAAAACTTCTGCCGCAGCCGCGGGCTTCCTTTTGGATCGCGATAAGTAAGATAAATAAACATTAATAACTTATCTCATTATCAAGACTTTGTGTTTAGTTCTTGTTATCTTCCAGTTAAAATTTATAGAAGGTAGAATATATAGCGAACCAAAATAAGTCAAGTAAAAGTTGGAATACAAAAAAAAGCGATTGTGTTTTTAGGTTCGGTTCACTTTTATATAAGGCGACCATCTCAGTCCCTGGGAGTAGCAACGCGTCTGTGTTAGACTTCATATAGAACCCCTGTTCTATGTATAGCTTCATGCACTCATTTTTTTCTAAATAAATATTTCGTTAAAAACATATTTTTTTATTTTTACTATAAACAGTTTAGAAACATTATAATAAATAATAATTAGTACCGAGGGAACTATAAAACGGATTGACGTCTGTTGCCCGACAGCCTGACTTTGATATCAAGCGTTAACTGCGATGTTTAGAACTCGCAAGCCATCAAATATTATGTTTACGAATTCAATTCGTAAACTTAAACCAGTGAACGGAGCGGTTGCATGTGACCGGGTTCTCGATATTTTTTTTTATAATATGGAAGACTTATTCCTAAATTATTATTTTACACAAATTGCTTAATTTTATTATTGCACCCTACATATTCTATATGCTTGTATTAACTTTCACTTCGCACCCAAGGTTGTCTGGAAGAAATCGATGTTTAGCGATAGCCCTTTTTAACCGACTTCGAAAAGTAGGAGGTTATACGTTCGACTGTATGTATTTTTTTTATGTATGTTTAGAAACCGACTTCAAAAAATTCAAAACCGAACCGACTACAAAAAATAGAAACCGACTTCTATGCCATAAAAAAGTAAAAAAAAATTTTTAATACATGTCGGTATGGTACATACACGGTACATAGTTCTGAAGTCGGCGCTCATATACACGTGGAACATAGATTAGTTGTCGTGATGTAGCGAAATATCTTGAGCGTCGACTTCAGAACTATGTACTATGTACTGTGTATGTACCATACCGACATGTATTAATTTTTTTTTTTTACTTTTGTATGGCATAGAAGTCGGTTTCTATTTTTTGTTAAAAAAAAATTTGTACTTTAAAATTTGTAAATTTTTATTGTATGATTTCTCTGTTTTTTTTTTTGGGTACAATAAAGTATATTATTATTATTATTATTATTAAATAGCAATGCATGCAGTTCACCTGATGGTAAGTGGTCATTTTCGACCGTGAACATCTGTAATCAACCCCAGATAAATAATCTTACCTGAGGATAGCCACAGTTGCGTTGCTTCCCCTGAGGAATGAGTTGGACATGTCTCCCTAATCATACCCTGCGGACCAGAACTCAGCAGCGATATTTTTATTAGGCAGGAATAGTTGCGACGGCGGTGCTTCCGGAGTTCAACCATGAAGAGTACTCCACCTTGTGAATCATTTTATATCTTGAAATGTCACCTTCATTGAAATACTCATTCAGCTAATTTAACATAAAATACTGGTTCTTTTTTGTCAAAAAAACATCAAAAGTATTAATTATGTATCCTTGAAATTTAAGGTTAAATCGAAATACCTAAAACATTACATTCCCTATTTTCCAGCCTTAAGAGTGTTAGTTTTTCTTAGGGATGTAATGGCACTACGCGAGAAACACGTATTACATACATAACAAAATACTATCGAAATCGGTTGATAAGCGACTGACTAAAATAGGAAACAGTATTTTATTGTATTTTATCGATGTCAAAATTTTACTTTAATAACTCGTCTAATGATACTATGTAACAAAGTTGCTCCGTAGATCTATATGGTTTTGATTTTCGCCATACAATATTATGTCTGTGTATTTGTTTATTTGAGTTTAACTTAACAAAAAAAATGTCTTGAGTAATTCTTGACATTTTGTATTTCATAAAGTTAAAAATTTAAGGCGACTCTCTATGGAATCTCTTTACTTAATCTATTTTTTACAGTCCTCGAAATGTTTGCTAATTGCCATAAAGGATCATTGAACCACGGTTCATAAAAATGCTAATGTTGCAGATGGTGGGAACATCGGGATGATAGGAATTATGCAACGCGCATAAACCCGTGAAGAAACATGGCCGGTAATAAAAAGCGTAGGATGGTGCCGACGCGCAGCTGGTGGAGATTCCGGCTCTTCTTCGCTTCCCTCATCCTCGCAAGCGCCAGCTCACAAGGTAAGGATATTACATTATACGAATTAAATTAATTTACATAAGAAAGACAGTTTATTAATCAAGCAATTTAGTAACAACCCGCGTGGCCGAGAGGTCGCAGACATCTGAATGATGAGTTTAAATTCGGTTCTGGTTTTGAGTGTTTGTGTCCTGTCTTTGTATGTCCATGGTACCCACGACACAGGAGAAAATCCTAATGGGGCTATGAGTGTAGAAAGCGACGTTTTTTTTAAAGAGTAACGTCGTTTTGATTTAGGTATTATCAGGAAACTCTTTCATTTGATAAATATATCGTAAAACATAATGGATCCGCCATTTTGGGGGGTCCGCCATATTAGATTTAGAATGACGTTAGGTAGGTACTAAGCTAATGTATTGTTATCTAAAACCAAGGTTTATGCAAAAAAATAGTTTAATTGGTTAAAATCCTATGATAGGATTTGACCATCATCTACCCAGGAATTAAAAAAGCAAGTTATTGAAAAGGATGTAAAAATATGTATATAGGTAGCAAATTGTTATACAGAATCTTGGCAGTGGCTTGTAAGCTTAATAACGTAGGTAAATAATAAGATGTCCGGCGTCCAATTTACTCTTCTATAATATAATAGGATAACTACGCAACCGGCATTGACCAAGGAGGTTCTCGGTCCTATTGTCGTTCACATGATCGTGGGCGGCAGTGTCTCTTTATGAGTGCATAATATAAAAAAAATACAATGATAAATACTTTTTTTTTGACAAAATTGGTCTCAAAATCCTGCAGTAATCAGATTTAAATCCTGTCGTTCAATATGCCATTTGTTTTAACACCCACGTTTTTTTCAATACGTCGAAAATGCCAGTTTGGGCAATGGAATGTTGTTTTATTTTTAAAATACGATAAATTGAAATCAAAATCCCGAATGCATTGCACATACAATGCACCAATTATTAACTCGTCATGCGAAATTGACGTGTGATGCACGAGCCGATCCAACAGATGTTTTAGCGAATTTGCATTTTTAACTCGAAAACATTCGAGTGTCGTTATTAATTCATTATTCAACGAGTACTGCCAGTTATCAATTAATATCAACACCATTCGTTTTTATTATCAATTTTACGTTTAGCATTAAAATTTAAGGTTGTTTGGGACTCAAACAATCAGGACTGGTTTGTTTGTTGTGATCCAATACATGAGAGGTTTCAATTTTAACAAATTTTTTGGGAATTTTTTGGTAGGGATATCTAAGTGCTAGTTTACATTTGATTTTTCTCATGTGCCATGAAAATAAATGCAATATGCAAGAATATCTGACACAATTATTGCCACAGTAAAGACTTCGATCCGTAATGTGAACTCGACCGGTATGTGAATTATGTATTAAAAATACACGACGGCGAAATTATCTATATATTTTTTAAATTTTAATCCACATACATTATCACATATACCACATATATTATGAATGATTTTGCCGAAGTCATCGCACTACGCAGTATTGGTTACCTCACACTCCTCAAAGAAGTCACTGAGTACTCTTCACCAAGATTCAAATGTTTGGCTTTCATTATTTTCATGGAAAGATAGGATAAGGAAGTATTTATATTCTGGACCCGCACTAAATCACATTATATTTATTCTATGAGATTTCTTCGAAAATTTATGAAGTGATATTTTTATTGGAGTTTACCTATCTAAATTCACTTTACTAACTTAGCCTCTTATAATTTTTATTGTTGTGCTTGTGATTTTAATAGAGGAAGTTAAATTTAATTAAACTTATCGCTTGTTTATCTAATTCACGCTCATTGCCTTTCCTGTTTTAGTTAAAGACGAATCATGCATGTATTTAGTAGGCATACCTGCTTAGCCGTCATAATTAGAATGCAAGTGGGCGTACACTGGGCACAATTCCAGTTACATACCATTTTTGTCGATCATTGACATCATACGTTTTGATGTCTGGAGAACATGCAGTGTACTAGGTTCGACTCCCTTTGGGGAAAAAATCAGCGACGAATTTAGTTATCAGAAAACATAAACGATGATTGTTTATGGGTAACATCAATTCGTATTAATGGTACATTTCTCTGAGAATTTCTCTGGAATTTGGCTTAGCGTGTGTTATGCCTTCCGAAACACAATCCTAGGCTCTCTCTACTTTTTTACCCAAAAAGGTGGGGTAACTTTTGAAGATTCTCCCCCTGTAAACGATGATGGTTTACAGGTAACATCAATTCGTATTAAGGGTACATTTCTCTGGGAATTTGGCTTAGCGTGTGTTATGCCTTCCGAAACACAATCCTAGGCTTTCTCTACTTTTTCCCCAAAAAGGTGAAAGAAAGGTGAAAGAAAAAAGTCTCGACTCCCTACGGGAAGATAATCTTAACGATGAATTTAGTTGTCACCGTCTATTTGGTCCTTAGTCTTTGTGTATTTGCATTACGTAACCATTGTACAGAGTATTTATTAGATATCGAAGGAAATTACATAGAAACAGATTATGAAAATAGCTCTTAAAGTTGCTCTCATATTATTACCGATACTTAGTAACATTTAACTTGTAAAGTAGTCAATGGGTAGATCACGGATATTAGCTAAATAGGTATAAGTAAAAGCCAGGCCACTTTATAGAATATAACGCGATTATCCGGTCGAGTCGGTGTAATCAGTTGAGCGCTGTCCTCTCCCTAACTATCTTCACTTCCTATAATTTGGTTTCATCAAAATGTGTCTTGAGGGGAAAAGGTATATTAAACTGGTCCGCGATCTAGTAAAATTTCCATTCCGTGCTTTCTAATAATTCTCATATTAAAATGAATACTCAGATACGACTGATTACATTTTGCTCAGAGAAAGCCGGCGCGCCTGAACAAGCGAGTACGTAAGTAAACGAGATTCTAAATCGCTTCATTCTGTCCTACAATTAACAAACATTGTAGTAGTGACACTTTCTCGTGTTAGCATGCACGATCTGTTCCGTAGTAAATTTCAAACAGACTTGGATATTTGATTCAAGCTTACAAGTAGAAAGCATTGCAGTGCACTTGATTCAAACATTAACTACGAGTATTTAATGTTAATTAATGCATTTAATTTCACTCAATTAGAAGAGAGTTGGCGATGGTCTACGTATTATAATTAGTTTTAATGGAAATACACATGACCATTTATTTGACTAAATCTAAATAATCTAAGCCCAATATTGGCTATCGATACGCTTGTAGTTTTTAAGGCTAATATGGGATAAATTGTAATAAAGAGAAGTGTGTCTTACAATATTTTCGAAATGATTTCTACAATATCATTCTCGTACCCTGGTACCTAGAATAGCGTAAGTTTATAATTATCTACTTATAATCAAACGAATAATTTGCTGCAGTTTTATCAATTTCACTTAAACGCTTTGATGTAAGTTAGACATAATTTATTACTCCACAATTCCCTTTAATTTAGATCGCAGTCGAGACAAGTAGAAGTGGGAGCGCGATCGTTATATGGAATAGATCAAAGCTCTGTGTTGTCATCTGTAACTGTCGCCGCTACTTTATTGTGGTGAGCCCAGCTGTTGTTCCCGTCTGAAGTGGACGTATACACATGGTTCATGTAAGGCAGTGCTTGTCAAAGTGTAGGTCGCGACCCCCTGGGGGTTGTAACCGTAATGGTCGCGACGCCATTACGATATCGCGATTTATCTGGTAAAAACAATATAAAAAGGCGTTTTTAGTAGTAATCAATGTAACAATAACAAACAATATGCCTGTTTTTATTCGTTTTCTCAAACGAGCTGTACGATGTTAGAGCTTATAGGTACTATATGAAAAATAACACTGTACATAGGACACTTGTATCATGTATATTTTATATTCAATTAATAATTAATAATGAAAATTATTCATAAATAGTATTGTATAATTTTCCGTTTAATATATAATACAATTAAGTACAAGTTAAAACAGCGAAGGGATGTAAAATATTTTTATTTACTACGGAGGGTAGTGATAGGAAAACGTTTGAAAAACATTGACATACTGTAACAATCGTTCAGACTTATTGTGGCTATTTTTCATTTCAGACATATCGGCGTGCTGCGATAAGGCGGTTTCGCCCCAGCTCTACGCGTGTCGGAGCGTTTGTGAAAAGGTGAGTCTAAGTGTATTGGAACTTGGTGTGCGAGCGCTTTTGACGATTTATTTCGCTGATGGAATACCCTTAAGGGGAATACAAGAAACCGAACAATATCGTAGGGGGAAAACATATTGTACGGTTCGTGTGTACACACTATTGCGTTGATAGAAATAATTTGGCAAAAGTAAGGCTGCGCTTTTCTATGTCTTAGATTGGGAAATATTCCAAAAAGCGCTTCATTTTTGTTTTAATAGAAAATTAAACCACTTATAAGAACTAAGAAATGATTAGCGTTATATTACAAGGCCATAACATATTAGTTTTAACTATGAAACATCAAATCGGTGAAACTTCAAAGAATATTAGGCGGATTTGTACCCGGACACGAGACTACGTGTATCCTACGAATGTAATCTATCAAATTCGTATTGCAAGTTTGACCGTGTCACGCAGACGTGCCTCGCTTGTTCATGCCGCGGACATTGCGTCCCTCCCTGAATCTTAATCGCATCTACAAGGGTACCCAATCAAAGTTTTCAGTGGAAAGCTAAATTGACTAATTAAGGGGATTTATTGCTTCCGTTTAACTTCGACTCGGGATATTTATATCGTCCCATCCCATATTAAGGTCATTCGATATTAGTACGCGTTATAGCGCACTCGACGGTCTTTGATTTCTTTCAAGGAACCGATGAATATTCTTTGCTGTGTTTTCACCGAAGGAATAAAGGATACAGTGACGCGCGATCAGACGCGTCTTGTATCCTGTGCTATAGAAATATTATCCTAAGGATAATATTCGTGGCGACGCGTCGGGCCTAATCAGGAATCATGTCACATTGTGACAGTGTTCTGAGAAGGCGTCGAGTGAATAAAAGGAAAATTATTAAAACGTGTAAACGGAGACGGGTGCACGGACTAATACATTCGTATTTAACTCCGTCTCGTTAGGGAACGCCGTGACGGCCGCTTCCTCCCCGAGACACTGTTGGAATAATATTCAAGCTTTTAATTGTATCTCAAATCGCTATCGACAATTTGTCAGCACTATGCGCTCGCTGTGCTTAGAATATTTGTCGATGATTTATTCAAATTGTCTCACATCTTGATTAACACGGCGCTTCGAGATTGCATTGTATGCAATAAGGTGGAGTCGAGCTTGTCCTTAAGTATTACTATTACTGATTTTTAAATCACACATGACTTCGTAAACATAGTTTTATGCGAGTACACGTAAAATTTTTAATTATAATTATAAAAGTGTCATAGGGTAAACTAATACCTAACAGATATAGCATTGCCAAAGGTATATAAATATTATTTACAAATCTATACATATAAATAAAATTGAAGTGTCTGTTTGTAATATCAAAATAACATT
>DWNE01005157.1:0-14302 GCA_018249875.1 Cecropterus toxeus | reverse complement strand
CGTTGATTTCATTGCATTAAATATTAAAATGGAGATGTTATTTATCGGTTGACAAAATAAAAAGATTTTTAAAAAAAAAACTTGACCATATTTTTATTATTAAAATATAGCGCTAACATTAGCGCTATATTTTATGCTAAATTACTATTGTCAATATTTTAATACAATGTTTTTTTTTTTTTATATATATTTTTTTACAAAAAGATTGTACGAGCTAAGATTAAAATTGCTACTTAAATTATTATAAAGAAAAATTCTGCAGACGATTTCTGAACGATACGCAGTCAAAGTAAAAACAGAATTATTTTCGATCGACACCACTGTGCACCCCTACGCAAGTAACAGCATACACCGAAATTTGATAGAAGACACTCCGTCCAAAGCCAATAAACCCACGTGAAAACAGAAGCTCTTATCAGAGCATCAGTTTAACACAGGCACTTGGTGAAGTTCCCAATGATTTACATCGTTTATTGTTTGGTACAGCGCGCGTGCCTCGCACCCATCTTCGGCGATCTTAGCCTCGCGCTAGAATTAAAATTAATAGCGGACGACGGCGTCACGTCGACCGGCCCGATGGCGGTAGGGTTGCTATGCTGTATTGGCCACGATAAATCAACGATGGGTTCATGGGGTACAGGATTTTTCGACCCTAGTGCGATATCCAAAATATACTATCTCTATGTAATAAAATAGCTGTGGCATGAAAATATTTTTTTCGGTTATATACTTTTGATTGCAAAAAATAAAATACAAGCACGGTTTCCTATACACATTTTAAACAAAGACATTTCGAGCGTTCTATTGGCAGAAATTTATATTGTATGTCAGGGCGTTTATGTATGTATATGTTTTGGCATCGCACTCAACAAGGCTTCTTAATTTAAGCCTATGGTAATTGAGTACAATGTTTTGTCTTTCGATGTAAGAATGACTACTTAACTTAATCGTAAATTATACCATGGGTTTCTAAAAATTACTTTATTAGAAATTACAAAAAAAATCCCAAGTATTCTATTGATATTGTTGACGCATCCGTCAAAGAAAATAAAATTCTAAACAGAAAAATAAAATATATACATACCTTTTTATTTGACAACCCTACAAGCGGCCCGAGTAATTTGTTTACTCGTCTCACTCAGGATTACGTCGCATGCTCCGTTGAATTCGCAATCGTCTATGACTTTTAACTACCGACCGTAAAAGTCATGTCAGAGTTGTGTAGAGGTACAATGATTAAATGATGTACAATCGACCGAACTGAATCTTGAGTCGATCATGAAATTAAAATTTGTTCGATTTATCAACAATATTATATTTTATTTATGTATATATATTATTTACGTATAGTACTCAAGTGTGAACGTTGCACTTATGATGTTTTTAATAAATAAGTAAACTGCGTCACTATAGTAACACTACATACTAAACAAATAAAAAAATATAAAAACCAAAAATCAGACGGCAAAACTGATATTTTGTTTTTATAATAATTTATTTATTTTATATGTTCATATAATATATTTCATAATCTCTTTATCCTATTTACAGGTGCCATTTTAAATAAATTAATAGCCTATGTCAACCTGCAATCTGAGAAAATTCCAATGCGTGCCAAACAAATAGGCATACACACAAACATACATACATATCCTTGAAACACATTACACTCCTTCAGACAGCTCTGGCACAGCGGATAAAAATTATTATAATTTCAAAGTGTCATCATTCAGATATTTCTGTCAAATTCAAGGAGGAAATAAATGTATTGATTTTTTAATTCTTAAATAATTACAGCTGCAGTTCTTCTTCTTCCTAGAACGAAGACGGTCATTACATATGAAAATTAGCTGAAAATATTTATTTACCTAATTTTTTCCACTTTCTTAAAATATGTCATTCCTTAATTCAATGAATATATAACCAGTTGTGACTTTTAGAGTGTCGACGGTAACGTGCCCTTAACGGCCTTAAAATTATTCATAACATAATGGACTTATTAGCACAGAAAGATTCGTAAGCATACAGGGAAAAATTTACACATTAATCTTTAATGGTTTTTGAAGCGTTTTAATTTCTGAATAAATGAGAAGTCAAAATATAGTTCGACTACAACGTAATTATTTAACATAATTAAATATCGTCTGATATTTTAAGGAACTTCAAAATGAAATCGTAGTACGCAAATCGGATTGATCGCGTCCAAGTATTAGGTAGTTGTTACAAGAAGAAATAATTAAGTCTTATGCCCGAAATAAATGTTGATATGAACAAAAAAAACTATTTTTTAAAAGCCATTTAAGTACCGCATAAATAAAAAATGCAGTGCTTAAGAGTAATATAAGTTAAGTAGGCTAAGTTGCTTGTATTAAGAAGCCACTGTCTACAGAGTGCGTTTAATGTCCACTAATCATGGCATTTTAACCTTACATCAATTATAGCTGCAATGTTATTCTTGATTACAAAGTAGCAGGTCTTAATTTAGTAACTATAAAAACAGTGATAAAACCAGTGATTAAATTATACCTGCATATATAAGTCGGGATTGGGGAGTGCCCAAATCCCAAGTAATATATGTAAGTATAATTTAATGTTATCAACTTAGTTTCGCCGAGATCACGATCCATGTAGCTGCGTCGAAATATTGGCTAAAAGAAATTTAAAAATCGCATATAGTGATGACCCCTTAAATATAGAAAAGTATTATTTAACATCTGGATTTTAACTTAAATATGCCTATTTGCTAATTATCTATACATATAAAAAAATCGCGGCATCACGCATGAACGGCTGGACCGATTTCGCTAATTCTTTTTGTTACGTTTGGTAATATTGTCGCCGTAAAGTCGCGCGAAAAATTAAAAAAAAAACAACAAATCCTAACGTTATGGCGTTTGACATAACTGTCAGTCTCACCAATTCAAAGTTAAGACAAGACAAAGTCAGGGTCAGCTAGTATAACAAAAAAGTAATAATGAAGAAACTCCACTAAGAGTCATTCAAATAAACCGAAGATTATGATGCTATACCATAAAACATCAGCCTAATTATAATGCGACTGTTTATCCGCGACGGTTAAAAGGACAAGTTTAAGAAAAATATATAAGCTACTTGCTAGGAAAGCAATCTCTTAAACATTAAAAGGACAAGTTTAAAGCAAAATATTTAAGCTACTTGCTAGAAAAGCAATCTCTTGTCTCTCAACAATTTCAAGGTTGCTTAGGGTAGCGTGCCCAAACGGTTAAAACGGAATCTAGGCCTCATCTATTTGTCCATCTAGCACAGGGCTCTATCTCTTGATTCTAAATATTTTTCAGGGTTCCGTACCCAAATGCCAATAACGGAACCCTATGACTAAGACTTCGTTGTCCGTCTAGCCGTCTGTTCGTCTGTCTGTCAACGGAATAAATCTCATGAACCGTGACAGTTAGACAGTTGAAATTTTAACAAGAAATGTATCCCTTTTGCCACTGTAACAACAAATACTAAAAACAAAATAAATGAAATATTTAAGCGACGCTCCTATACAACCGTGTTTTTCTTATAGGTAATGGTACGGACCCTTCCTGCGAACGCTGGAGCATACCGAGTCTGTTTTAAATTTTAAAAAATCATAATAGTACTGAATGAACGTTCCATAATACTATTTCTAGAATACTAGAAATGAAAAGGTTACAAAAAAAGGTAGTACAGAACCCATTGCGTGCGGATTCGACTCGCACTCGGCAAATTATATATACCTATACTTACAAAAATAATTTACAACATTATTGATTTATCATTAATAAAATGATTGCTCACTTATAAAATCACGAGTGCATATTTCTGACAATGATTAAGTTACAGCACCATCGCCACATTAATTAACCCGAAAATTTGCAAACAGATAAAATTAATCTGTAACCCAATATACGAGCTGGGTAATCAACTAAATTTATTTCAATTTATCACTCCAACACGATATGATCAATTTATTTTCATATTGGCAGAGTGTTAAGCGAGTTGTCATTGCTATGCAGGCGTGATAAAAATATCTGCATGAAACGTGGAATCCAATGGTTAGTTTCTGTAAATTACAAATAGTGTATACTTTGGAGCATAAGGGCAGAGTTAGTCATGTGTTTTAAATAAGACCTAAAAATAAACTAACAACATGTCCTATCTCTATAGACCCTATGGTCTATAGAGGTAATTCAACCACTAGTATGTTTCACCCGATCGAGGTCAACGGAATTTCGTCGCAGTGCATTATATATCTGGGAATTTAAAATCAAACCGAAATAAATGATAAATAAATAATATAAATAACCTACAGATTCTTTAAAGCATCCCATCTTGCCCATATAACCCGCTTCTGGCAAGCAAAAACAACCAAAATTTAATACCTGTCTAGAAAACGCTATGGAATTCAGCCAGCTCTTATTATATAGGAAATTCCTGTCAATTAAGCACTTACGTCTTATGCAGTTAAAACGCATTAGACAAGGACTTCCCTGGATTTTTTTTTCTAAAAAATAACAACATGTAAATTTTAAATACTCTTTTTTATGAAACGAAACATAGTTACACAAAAGCACTGTTTAACCTGTAAGAAAAATTGGTATATCCTACCACCCTGGATTTAATTAAGGAGACACCCGCAGCGGGCACTAGCGCTTCCTTCGACTCGGCGCAAAGTAAGAATAATGAATTTCTTACACTGTTTTAGGGTTACTCACGAAACCAATTTTACTATACAAATTGTTATTACACTTTGAAACTAGTAACATCGTTTAAACAAGGAACCCGACCGCTTACTACGAAAAATTTGTTCATAATGTATTTAATTTAACGCTTATATGAGTTTTTGTCAAGGTGGTAAAGCAAAAGTATTGTAAAATATATTTAAAGATCGGTCTATTTACTAGCTTTCATTTGATACTAAAAACATTACTTCGTCATAATAGCAAAAAATTCATCGCTTCCCCCCTATGTCCTCTATTTCCAGGCGCCATTTTCGAAAATTATATAGTCTATATGCCGATTAGTAATCATATTTTGGTAACATTTTATCTTATATACCAACGTCATTAACGTACATACGTACAGTTATTTTTGTAATAAACTCACAAGTTTCATAATATAATCTGAAATGCACACAAATTGTTAGTTTTATTTCCCTGGATTTAATCAAGGAGGGCACCCGCCGCGTCCGCTAGCGCTTTCGCCAACTCCGCGCAAATTGAGAATAATGGATTACTTACGACATTTTAGGGTTATTATACAAAGCTGGATGTTCAACATCTGGGTGGTTTGTATTACGGTGAATAACTTACTGTTGTTAGCAATTTTTTTACATAAGTTTTAAACGGTAGAACTCTTTGTGATTCGACTCCAGAAGCACTACTGTCACACCTATTTCTGCCTAATAACAGCAGTGTTATGCGCTGTGTTCTGGTCTGAAGGATATGGGTGTATGGGATATGTACATCAGATAGCTTTGTTCTCAGGGGCAGAAACACATCAGGGTAAGCTCAGGTAAAACTCTTATCTGAGGTTGATTACATGTCCATGGACGGCAGCAGCCATTTTCCAACAGATGGACTGCAGGCTCGTTTGCTACCTTCATATCATAAAAAACGGTTCAACCATATACGAATTTTAGTAAAAAAAGACTGCTTTCAATTCACCTATAATTTGTGCGTCCACTCGTTCATGTGCGTTAACGCACGTTTATTTGCAATTAATTCAAAATATATGTGAAACTTGTTGCATATCTATGCAACCACGGTGGTTTTTAAGTACATTTAAAATATTAATGCTTAGCTTTATTGATTTCATTAAAAGTATTATTCTACTTTTACTTATAAAGTTCTACTCGGATTTTGTATGTTTACAAAACAAAAAACAGTATAAAATATATTAACACGCAATCCAATACGTGATCGTATCTTATCCATAATCTACCGATATGTCTAATAGTATAGCAATAAAGCGGCGATAAGCTCTCCGGCTAAAAGTATTCGGGCATTCGGTGGCGTTTATTACATTTCTGGTTCGATCACACTACACGGCGTATAGCGTGCATAGCGCCGCGCCGGTCCAGAGCTCCACCCGCGGTGCTTATGTTTCGGGGCTAAGCCGATCCGTGCATTGGTGATCCGTCTTTACGATCTCGTTAGTGCCGGTAATCGCGACGTTGCACGAGGATTACGCCTGTGCATTATTAGTGTTTTTATTGATTCACTCGGCTGCCGTCGTAAACTGAGATTATTATTCGCAACGCACCCCCCACAACCCCGCACACCCCCCCGTCTCCTCCAGCTGAGTTGTTTTGTTACTTAATCGCGACGATAACAACATTTAACGACGGCTAGGTGACTGGCGAAATTCCGCTTCGATGTTTAGTGCTCATTCTATTTTCATTAACCATTTACCCACTTAATGATCCAGATCCTATGGGATTGATTCAACGACTCGGTGCCCGTAAAATTAAACCTTAGCGTGACCTGACCGGCATGAGGCGTGTTAAGTGGAAGTTTAATAACACGTTTGCAATTAACACATAAATAACAATGTTGTACAATGGGAAACTTTCATTTTTCGTGCAGTTTTCTGTTCAGACGGTACTGATTTGGAACGCCCTGTCCGCTGAAATCAGAAAAGCTCCAGTAAGGTCGTCTTTAAAAAGCTTGTCCCAAAACATTATCTAATAACTGCTACTGTCCCTTAATCATTTATTAAACACTTTCTACATTCAAGGCCAACAGTATTTCCTCCTGTGCCGCGGGTATCATGGACACACAAGGCGTTGTATACGCGTTGTAAACACCCAGACCCGGAACAGAATTCTGTCTGGGCTGGCATTGAACCCGGAACACAGTGGGTTCCAGGTTCTATATGATTTTAAGCTGATATTATTGCGAAATTGATACATTTTAACTTTTTACGGGTACTCACGATATGCGGTTTTGAATTTCTTTTTGCAGATATTTCGACCCAGTTACATGGATCGTGGTCACGGCGAAACTATGGTGGCGGGGAGAAATCGTTGACAAGTACTAGTGGTAGATTAACCTATCTACCCTACGTCTAGTTCGTTTTCCTTTTTTAGGTTCCGTGTAACACAACACTAACTGTATCCCTACGCACTGAACTTCGCATTATTTGTGATTTACATAGAGCAAAAATTGTAAATTTGTGATTTACAATTTTTGCTTTATCACTTCTTACTATACGACTTATTGAGGTATATTTATATTAGAGTAGCTCCGGAGAGTCGTACAATGCCATATCATGGAATACCAAAGAATATTTGTACACTAAAAAATAATGTGTTCTATTAATAGTATAAATAGTTAAATGTGATCATTTTAAATGCCATATTTTAAGCCAAATCTAATACTTAGCACGTACGTTCCCATATTGTACTGTCAAGACAACAAAGCTCCTTTGTTAAACCTATTTTGACGTGTAGTTATTCAATAAATGTATTTTATAAACAGTGGAACACGTCCCTACATGTACTTGAACGATGAAGTACTAAGTTTACGATACCTATCATTGCCTTGATTTCCAA
The DNA here is from genome assembly GCA_018249875.1 of Cecropterus toxeus. Lineage (NCBI taxonomy): Eukaryota > Metazoa > Arthropoda > Insecta > Lepidoptera > Hesperiidae > Cecropterus > Cecropterus toxeus. The sequence continues at coordinate 6,744 of DWNE01005157.1, read as the reverse complement.
CCTACCGGTCATTTTATGCGTCAGATCTATATAATTCGTAAAATCTATAGAATCATTATGTGTAAAATAAATTATAAATGTGAATTTGTTACACAAAAAAAAAAAATTACCTTTTTTATTTTACAACGTATCAATCGTATGACTAATGTTAACTTATCTTTATAAATGTGAAAATGAGTTTCTTTATTACAACTAAATTATTAGTCATGTTTTATCCAGAATTTTTGCACACATATTGTCAGGGATTATAGTTTTAGTACAATTAAATTTACTGCTTTATACATATGTAAGTTTGTAACAGATTAATTACCTGTTAAACCCTAGACCCAAAATCAAATAATTACAAAAAGAACTTGTACCTCAACGAAGTCTTTCTAGGTCAACTATTCGTCATCTGTATTCCGACATCAACCAAGTATTATATAAACATTAGATAATCTACTTTTGTTTCTAGTAATAGAATTATATTTCATAGTTCTGTCAGATATAAGCTAATAACCACAAGACTAATACAATCGTTCGGCAGTTCAAAGCGAGCCGAAGATATTCGGCTCGATGTCACTGATCGTATATTGTCACCGGAGATCACTCTGATACGGTATTATAATACTGACCACTAACATAGTGATAAGCGACGCGGGAGCGATAAGCGCAGCGGAGCGAATAATTGTTTCATAAATGATATTAAACTACATATTGATACTTTTTTAGATAACGTAATGCCTTATGGCATTGTATCTTTTACCCTATTGTAACTTGATCATTAATGAGGTGCAATAAAGAAATAAAATAAATATAAATACAGTTATGGTGTGGCTAACATAGATAGATAAAAATACGCTTTAAAAAGGCGCTTTCTACACTCATAGCCCCACACTAGGATTTTCTCCAGTGTCTTGGGTGCCATGGACACACAATGACGAATACACGAACACCCAGAACAGAAGTCTAAACTCATCATTTAGATGCCTGTCTGGCCGGGGATCAAACCCGGGACCGACTGTACATTAGATCAGTATGGTAACCGCTCGGCCACGCGAGTCGTCAAGATGCATAACTAATCACAATTACAAGCAGAAATGAGGCTTTTATAATAACACCTAATCATTGGATGTTAGCAATTTTGACATTTACTTTAAATTATAGATAATTAAAATACTTTTTATTTTAAAATAAAACTTAGCCATACTTTAACCTAGCTTAATTTAGCCGAATATGTAATTCATCACGTCGATAAAGAAGCGCTGACTGATAAGAAAAAGAAATACGCGCTGAGATTTAAGTAATTCGTATATTTCTTGCATTAAGCACGTTTATTCAAACCGTTAACAAGTTATTGCCTTCTGAATTTAAATGCAAACTACTGAAGTCTCAATTTGGATCGAGGCGTTAAGCTAATGCAGCGTGCTCGCTATCTTATCTGATGTCGTTTATAGGATTACGAGTAGATGAGACAGATATAACGTAGATGGCCGGGTACCGAAGAATGTTTGGGAGAAATCTTTCAATGAATTTCGGGCTTTGTTTTTATGTTAATGAAGGAACCCGTCCGACTGGCGATGCTCAAACTTCCGTTGCGAGTGTTTGAACTCTACGTACATATGCTTAATCAACGCGTTCGACCTGTGACGGATAAGCGATAAAAATAAATATATCTACATAAAAAAATAATGTTTGTATGAAATGAAATAAAAATAAATTGTGAACTTTGTGGCGGAATAATGGGATAACTTCTGTATTTATTTAAAAAACTGTATTTATACCTATTAACCATAATAAAATGATTTGATTTAATTATGAGTTGTAGTAGTATACTGGAAAAGTGGGATTTGTCCATGTACATTTTGCATGTGAATTAAGACCTACTCGTAGTTACATGTATTCAAGTTGCAAAAATAATATGCTACCATCAGTTAACCGCCTAATTATTTAAATAAGTTGTAACAATCTAAATGTGTGTTAATGTCTCGCTCGAAATCCGTTCAATAGAGTTGCAACATTAGACATAGGTACCTTATGTTAAAACCTTAAATGATTTACTGTCATATAATAATCACGAAATATTAATTTGCGAGCTTTACTCAGTTTCATGTTTTTTATCATATTTTGAGTTGTCTATGGCTTTTATGTTTGTCTCAATTTAATAATTTTCTTATATTTATCTCTTATAGTATCATCGCTCAACTCGTCGAGGTCGGAACTCAGATGTAGAGAGAATTGTTAGATCATATTTCCAAACAAACGCCACTTAATACAAAGATCATCAACACGTTTCTTCATTACCATTCCGGGCGAGCTGATTAGCGCACAAATTGGTGTTAATAAACAAACTACCGATGCCTGAATAAAGAGATGTTCAAGTTCCCTTAATTATGACCATTAAAGGAAAGGGTTGCTACCTTCATTTTATTGTTGGCATAATGTTTTATTACCATTCTTATATAATGTAAGTACTTGAATATATTTTGGTGTCTACACAAAGATTGTTCTTAAATTATTAAAATTAGGGGTCTATATATTTATCTTCTTAAGTTTATTACCGTGTTGATATAACCATAAGTATATAAGGTAAATTGTTACTGTTCTTAGTCATTTATACACACCAAAAAAATTATTAAACTCTCTATTTTTGAACACTTGTACCGTATTATTTTTTACTTAAACCTATATTTATAGGCAAATCAACTTTAAATATATGTAGTCTTATACCTGGCAGGTACGTTTTAAAAGTTTTACAACGCAATCAGTAATCCATTACCTGGGCACATATTTATTCTTACTTTCTTAGAATACAAAGTGTTTACGTTCGCCAATTACGACGATCCGCGCAGCCTACACACACCAGCCTAATACGCAGTGGGTTTCGGGTTCGATCCCTACCCAGACAGACATCTGAATGATGAATTTAGATTTCTGTTCAGGGTATAAGTTTTATGTACTCGTCTTTGTGTGTGTCTATGACACCTACGACACAGGAAAAAGCCTACCATATATACCTATAGGGCTATAAGTGTACAAAAGAGTTAATTAGAGAAACGTTAAAATTGAAGCCAATTACTTATTGATAGATTTTGCAAACCTCAAGAAAATTGGTGATTCCCTGAGGGGATCCTCAAAAGTTTTAAAAATATAATACAAGCATGGCTTTCAAACACCTTGTAGTATTTTTTTACACTTAATACTCCTCACGTTTCATCATAAAAATTTAAGCACTTGCGTGTTACAAAATCATAACGTGTCAAAACATTACACGATCGAATGAAATTTAATATTTTACCAAAATGTTTTGACAGACCGTCGTTTTCCATAAAAGTGGCATGTTAATACGCCGCCGGAGTGATGGGACCTGACATTGGAACAAAAATAGCGAACAACGCAGGTGGCAAAAACTAGTGAAGCAGAAACACGTACACGACGGGCGACGCGTTCGTGATCGAAATCAATTCAAACACGGCCGTCGCAAACAGTTCGCCGTGACCGCAAGTCCCATCGCCAACGGATTGTGACAAGCGACGCGACACTAACAAAATGAATTTTGGACTTGTTTCTTTATAAATAACAATTTATACACTAGTGGAAAAAATTAAAGGATAAAAAAAACAATGCAATTTTTTTACGTTTTTCAAATGGTTGTATTTCCGTTAAAATGGTCATACTCGTTAGAACTCCTCAAAAGTTTGAAGTTAAACGAAACCGAGAAGTTCAAGTTAAAACCGCAACCAACAAAAGCTGGTGTACGATTTTTTTCACTTGTATTTTGGCAAAGTCATTTGTATGTAATTTTGTGCCTGTTTATGCAACTGCTAAAGCCGGAACATCCTATCATGCTATTCCAATGGTCAGATCTGTATTACTCCTGATTGGAAGTCCATCATATGATTAAAGTATTACTATTACACATTTTACATATTTTCTGATTTGATAGCTGCTATCTAATGATAACCAAGACCGATGTCCATGTCCATTCGAGTGTCCTACTAGTGGACACCTGATAGATTACTAATCGTCCTACTTAGTTAACCTTGTCGATAGGAAACAAAACCATTTTCTATTAAAAAATAAAATAATACAAGCATTTTAATAATTTCAACACCGATTAAAATAACCGACATTGACTCTCTATTGAAAGCAATGTGAAGAACTGATCAAAGACAACAAAATTAAAGGAAGGCCTAACGACAGATGACGCGTTCGTGATCGAAATCAATTGGAACACGGCGGCCGCCATAACCGCAAGTGCCATCGCCAACGACGGATTGTGACAAGATCGACGCTACGTGATTGTGCCTCGGTTTGTTTTGCTGTAGGTTAACAACCTTATCTAATTCCTCTTACATTTGTTTATTATCCGACTGCGTAATGAAAAGGAGGGTTATGTGTTGAACCGTCTACGTATGTGCCTTGCTGGCACTCTGGGAATTAATTCGTGAGCCAATTTGGATGATTCTTACGTCAATTGATTTGTTTTTATCTAGTCAAGACTCAAGATATAATAGTAATCACAATCCAATAACGCAGTTAAGGAAAATGAAAAAAATACCACTATGGAATGTAGCTGGTAGGTGGTAGAACTATTGTAGTTCGACCGGGGAAGTACCACCGCTACACCTATTTCTAGCGTGAAGCAATGCTAACTGACCTAACTTATGAGAAATATAATATCCCAAGTCCTCTGGAGTGGCAAAGTATCTGTAATCAGTTTCAGATTCTGACCTTTCTATGTTGAGATGAATACAAAAATTTACGGGCAACGATACTGCCCTATAGACTGCCCTTGCGACATAATTGAGTGTTACAGAAATTTGGAAGAACTCTTATAAATATAATATCTTTCCACACCAGAAAAAACACGCTATAATATGGGTAAAAAGTCGACTTTTTACAGATATTATATTTAAAGATATTATATTTATAAGAGTTTTTCCAAATTTCTGTAAAACTCAATTATGTATTAAGTCTATCACATAAGCATTAAATTCATTTATTAAACTAAATTTTTGCCACTACTTGCATTAGCTATTATTGAATATCTATGCACAAATTCTCACAATTAATTCAGCTCGGATAAACCTACATTTTATTTGGAGTTAAAGATAGAGTAATTATTGTAATATCTTATCTAATTGTAATTTAAAACTTATCTCCCAGCTACTACATTTATAGATTGATGCGGGTTACAACATACATGTACATGTGACTCGTATTGTAAATGCAGTAGCAGTGGTTAGGTGACCTATTTTTATATATCTACCTACGTCCTTTGTGGTTGCTCTTGATTGCAACTTTTCCTTGACCCTGTCTTAGTATATACATAATACTTACACGTACTATCGTAAAATAGTGCAAATTATAATAATATAAAATATAATATTATATATTACTTCTCCAGAGTTTACCCGGCAGGTTTAATGAATGTCATAAAACATCACTCACATTACCGACATCAGGAAACACTTCTATTCAATTTTAATTGCCAAAACAAATGCACAGTATTAGCCACTTAATACTTAATTTCTCAGATATTCCACTACTCGACCTAAAATACTACACATAAAGATATAAAATCGAACTTGCTTTTACCCGTGGTATTGTTTCGATATTTTAATATGATAAAGAGTATACCATCTGTTAATGCATGTTATAAATAAAATGTGCGCCAAATTTCAACCAAATATTATCAGTAGTTTTTACGTGAAAGTGTAGGTAACAAACATAATTATATACACTTTCGCCTTTAAAAAACACACACACTTTCTACGCTCATAGCCTCACATTAGGATTTTCTCCTGTGTCGTGGGTGCCATGGACACACAAAGACAAATACATAAATACCCAGACCCAGAACAGAAATCTAAACTCATCATTTATGCTTCTATCTGTCTGGGAATTGAACCCGTATGGTGACCGTTCCACTACGCGGGTCATATAGTATTAGAGTGTTTAATACTGAAAATATTTCGACAGTCAAATTACAAAAAGTCTTCCACATTTGAACATCTTTATTTTTATGTGAAAGAGTGACAAACATACATAGATCCTCACACACTTTCGTCTTTATATTAGTATGAAGTATGATTTAAATCCAATAAACGTAACACGAATGGACTTACCTAAACCTAATAAAACAACAAAGATACTTCCTGTTTCGATGGTTTAAATATCCGGCGGAGGCGCGTGCTCTACTGCGCTTCGGGTTCGTTTTTTAAGTCTTTGTTATGCGGTTGGGTATCGACCAACTGCATTGGAAAACTGTCATAAAGATGGTTTTTTATTAAGTAAAAGAGCATGTCCACCTGATTGTTAAGTAACTGCAGCTCTTGCACCTGCCCTGGCAACTGTTTTGTGTATCAGAAGCAGTAAAGAAGTATGTAATCCATCTTATGTCACTCATGAGAATCTGAAACCGACTTAAATAGTGTAGATAACCGACTCATGGTCGATCATAAGAGCATTGTTACCACAAATCACTTAGAATATTCTCATTATCGAACCTCAGGTAAGACTGTCTATGGGCGGCAGTGACCACTTACTATATCCAGATTATATAAATAAAAATACAGAATCTTTTCACTGGTGATAAGAATGTTGAGCATCATGATAAGCATGTGTATATACAATTCGGAGATAACTCAGAGGATTAAGAGGTCAATTATGTTGCTAAACTATTTTTTGTTGTTTTAATTTAAATCCAAACCTACAGAATGAGACTCCATATCAATAACTGACTCAGAGCATTTTCCCTCC
>DWNE01005156.1:0-14303 GCA_018249875.1 Cecropterus toxeus | reverse complement strand
GGCGATAAAATTATAACCGTCCTTTGGCAGTTAAGTAATAAACCCAGACATTTAGCACCAAGAATTACAGCGTTTTTTTTTTCATGCCCAACGAAGTGGCCACGGGTTTGCTAGTATTACTTATAAAAATAATTAACAACAACATATTAATTTATTCCTAAAATTTTACTTAGTATCGTCTTTAAGAAATAAAATTGAACGAGCTCTTATTGAATTTTTAAGATTTATTTCATATACTTATATTGTAACATATGTAGTAATAACCTTTTTTAATTAAACATTGCCGTAAAACAATGATCACTATTCTAATCGTATAAAAGACTTCAACGAGTATCTCAGAATATTTCCGTTCGTTTTTAAGTACATAACTAAGAAATGAATAAGAAAGTGAGATATAAATAAATAAAAATAAATAAAATATTATAAACAGATGAAAACTGAGATCCAAATACAATGCCAAGAAGAAAGCAGAATGTGTTTATTCATTAATTGTTATGGCGGTAACAAAACTAAAAGTAGTGTTCTGAGGACCAACGACTGGTCCCGAATTCCTCAATTTATTAGGTTTTTTAATTAGCTTCCAACAATGGCATGTCGCGTAAAAAGCAGCGATCCTATCGGAGCCACACAATGAACCCTCGAAATGCCGACCGTATCTAACGATCATCTGATGCATGTATCTATAGACGATTTGGTTTGAATGTATTATAAGTTATTTGGGACGGTACAAGTATGTGTGGTTAAATGAAATAGAAATTGGTTGATAACAAAAATATTTAACACAAAAAAAATATGTTATTAACGATCGAAACATATTTAATGTTTCGATCGTTAATAACATATATTTTTTAGTAAGAATGATGCAGCAAGCGAGCCTACAGTCCAACTAATGGTAAGTTATTACTAAAGCTACTGGACATATGTAAACAACTTCATACATGTATCATGGAGGTTCTATCGTTATATGAAAACGTTCAGAGATGCGTTGCTACTCCCGAGGACTAATATGGTCGTCTCATATATAAGTGAGCCGGCAAACACACTCTTTCACTGAAAGGGAAGATCTGCTACAATCTAGAAATAGCTATAATGTGTCTTCTCTGGTTCTACCACCTGGTAGTAGGGCTTTCTCATTCTTATTTATAAGTAAAACTGATTTATGAATAATTTTGAATATTAGTTTAAAACCCGTGGTTAAATTGATAAACATAAGCTTTCTACGAGTCATTCCCTCAGCCATTCAGTTTGGATTCTCATTCATTGATATCACGGAATCTTGCATACGAATCACTCTCATAACGTACTCCAGCCGCATAATTGTTTTATGCCTTATTTGCATAATATTATGTAGTTTATCTCTTAAATATTATTGTGTCGTTCTTTAAAAATATTCCGCGTAGGTGGACGGGGTTATATGACTCACACGTTATGAAGATTTCTTCTGTTTATTTTTAGCTTCGGTTAAGTTATCACACTCTGATAACATTTTGTATCATACGATACGATGTTTTAGTAGGTGTACATTAATAATATGATAGAACATTAAATTACTGAGGTTTTTACTTAAATAGGGGAATTAAATTCTATAGAAGATATTTCTATTGAAGCAATATTCATATCTTAGCAATTAATATACAGGAACTATTGATTTCAGTAACGTAGTAAAATTACGCTTAGGTTTTTGAAAGCTTTTGAATAGTTAAAATAGATTTTCTACAATTTAAGCTAGTTATTTAGGTTATTTCTTAATATATACTACAGTTTTGTTAGAATACATGCGTTTACTATCTTTATTTTACAAGTCTTAGTAGTGTAACGAGTTACCAGCCAAAATCTATCACGTAAGCCAGTGTTTCGTGAAATGTTGGCACTTCATAATACACCGATTTCTACCAACTTCTTTCGGCATTAATATGATTATACGTACATTTCAAACGATGCGAGAAATCGATCGGTGTCGGATTACTAAATAAGATTAAAACATGATCGGTCGGCGCTGCGGCGCGCTCCAGCGAAAATATTAAAACCTATTGTGACATCGATATTTGCAAATAATAAACAGACCAGTTTTTTGTTATAGAAAATTTATTAGCTATTTATTTGCAATTTATCTCGCCGTATAATTGTTAACCGACTTCCCAAAGGAAGAGAGATTATTTAAATAATTGTTTATTTATGTCTGTTTTCTGTTTGGCATAACTCAAATTAAGTTCTGTTACCAAAGTTGAAAGCTTTCAAGCGACTAGGTTCACGTACACAGTAACTCACAATGTATCATGGATGGACTGAGATAAATAACTAAATTATAAAAAAACGTACATATATAAACATTTGTGAACCGAACACATTTATTATCAGTTAGGAAACCAGAATTTAATGTGTCAAATCGAATGCTGGAGATGGATAGCTTAAATGTAACGGATAGTATATTTCATATGATTATTGGTGTATAAGTAATCAATGCAATTTGAACTGAATAATTGATAGGCAATAAATTATAAACACCTGATCAGATAAAAATAATTGAATGTGATGAAAAATGCGTTGCTTTGTCCGCGCTCGTCGCTCATTGTTTGAGCGCCCGCTCGCACTTCGCTTTCTACCGAGTGACGGCTGTTCAACGAATATGTTGATTTATGGAGGTGATGGAGGTTATATCGTGATAAAATATGTTACGATTGTGTTATTAATTGATTCTTTGGCTATTGCTTGTGAAATTTATCAATGCTCAAATATGTACCGTGTATGATGGGGCAAGGAAGTGTGAGCATGTCCATTATATCAATGGTGCAACACTTCACGGCAGAGCCCTCGTAGATGTAACATAATCTGTCTTTGTATTGACAGAACCGCAAATAACATATGACTTCGCACAAAACATTACTTTTAATACTTTAGAAAATTTTATGTCAGACGAGAGTGGCTTACAACTTCATTTCACATATTGCAATTGCGCGGTAAAAACGAACGCGCAAACCGGAATGGAGTCACTTGGTGAGGCCCAACCTCACTTTATTCTTCCACAAGAAATTCTTTAGAAAAAGAGTATATTTACAAGTCTACATACATTCTAAACAATAACTCATTGAAACGTTCATTGATTGTAAATTGAGATTTTAACTGATCCATGTAGATAATTGTAGAATTATTTTACATATTTCATAAATAAATCAATATATATGATATAAAATGTAGAACAATTTCAATAACTAATAATTTCAGCAACTCGTATATATTTTGTATATCTTCACCCGGTATATCGCAATTCTTGTACAAGAACTGATATGTAACTAGTAATTTGTAACGTTGTTTGTGCCTTTTACAAGATGAGCCTTTGTCTGACGCTGGAACTTAATTGGTAGTCATTTTCTAAAAGTAATCCTGCATTCGGACGCCTAGTGGAAGAATGCTAAGTGAGAGATCTGATCAACTACCTAAATCTTCACATCACACCATTTCTATCCTTATTACTGGCATATATAGACTATAGTAGAGCAGCAGGATCAATGTTTACACCGTGTCTATAATCTTTTAACAGTACACATCAATTTAGTTCGTATTTTATAGTACGTAGGGGTTACAATCCTGTGACAGTTAAGGGGTATGTTTGTAAGAAGTGTATAATCTCGGGAGCACGATTTGATCATCAAGACACAAGGCGAGCGCGTCATTTTCTCAATAGCATAATATGTCTAATTGATTTATATCGAATGTTACAAACGAAGGAAGGTAGAGTTAGAAAGGCGTCTTGTATCGGTCGCTCGAGGTTAATAACGTAGAGTCGTGTAGAGATACGCTGCTTGAGTTTATAACAGGGATTATTAATAGAGTGATTTCAGAACATAATTGCTTTAACACTAACCAGCCTCCCTTCGAGCGAGAGTTCCGGAATACACTGCTTCATTTGAATTGACTACGGCCATGCAACCTATATTTCAATTCTGCTAATTCTTGTTCTATATTAAGTATTTCATATATAAAATTCTTATTTTAAAAATAATATGTCTCTCCTTATTATATTTATTAACTCTATTTTGTAAATTTATTAGCAAATTTTATACAATGCTGTAATTAAAACTAGTTTTTATATTGTTTTTTTACACATCATACACCATATGATGTATGAGTGTAAAAACAGAATTATAATATACTCAATGGCTTTATTAAAGGATTTAATTATACTGTAAGACGAGTTACGATTAACATCACGAAACTAAGCTTATATAACATACTAAGCGGAAATTTATAAATATGGTTTTGTGAATGTATTTTTACTAGAGATGATTACTAGATGAAGGGTACGAGCGGCTCTGAATGTCAAATCGAAAATGTCACTCGTCAAGAGTGCATCGCAGGATACATTAATTGGATGCGGTCTCGCGGCTAATGGTTCCGGGCTTCTCTTTATGAGCGCCGTGACGGAACCTCTCTAATTCTTGTTTATTTATGATTGTTATTATGCAAGGTTAACATTTGGTTGCATTTACATGATTTTATTATAACTTTTTGTCCATGATTCAATTTATAGTTCCCGTTGAAACAAGAAACATTGTCAATACACTATACAATGTAAAATCGGTGGAGAAAGGAGCGCATCTGTGGCTAACCTCAGGTTTATCAGAAATTGACTTTAATTTTTATACTATATATTGTTTAACGCTTTATCTGGTATTGAATACATACATATATCTATGGGCCATTAACTTTTGGTTATTACCCTAATATCTTTTATTTCGTTCATGTAACTATAAATCAATCAAATGACTTAAATGATAGTTTCTATGGGATCAAGAAACAGTAAAATGTTATTGAAACACCATACAACGTGGAATTGATGAAGAAGACATAAGAGATGTTACATGTGCTCAGGATAGCAACGCATCAGTGATCAACCTCAGATAAGGCCCTGGTTTTATCTAAGGTTCATTAGATATGTTTATGGGCGGCAGTGTCCACTTACCGCCAGATGAACTTCATGCTCGTTTGTTACTTCTTCATTATAAAAAGTATCTTAAAAGTAATCGCACATAAATAAATTTTGCTTTCTCTATTGTAAAATATAGATGATATTTATCATAAAGTACATAATATTATGACGTAAGGCAAAGCTGTAAAGAAAGTGAATAGCTTTACGGCTAATCTCGATGTTATTTTGACAGATTAATTATGCGAAACGATTGATTACCTTCACCTGTCACAACGCTTTACGAGTATTTGACACGCGTTTCTCAGAAACGAATGCTAAAATGTTTTATCTTTTAAAGCTAGTAACAATTTTTTGTGCTGCAGATATATTTTCTCTTTTTTGTAGCTTGCATATATAGCAGCGTTGACACTAGTCGCAAACTGATTAGAACTAACCGTGATAGGTACTTTTAAGTTATACCTAATAGATTAATTATGAGTAATTGTCTAATGGAAAACGAAATCATTCTATGGAAACCTTGGCTTTATGTCTTTTTTATGTTGTACAAATAGCACACGAGCATGCCGTCCCCCTGATGGTAAGTGGTCACTGCAGCCCATGGACATCTATAATCAACCCCAGATTAGATCAGAAAATTCCTGAGGTAAGTCACCACATGCGTTGTAACCTATCAGACCTAAGTTAGAACGCCTCGGATGAGAAAATTTCCCTACACTCGGACCAGCACACAAAAATTTAACTGTTTAATACCCTTTTTAAAAGAGAAGGGAAAAACTAGTGAAGAGTATAGTTTGTAATAAGTTATCAAAGATGTGTCAAGTACGAATCCGCTGGTCACCAAATACCAGAGTGGGTAACACCTGAACCCTTCTAATTCGTTAGCAGCTTTGGGATGGTAAGGGGATGATGATGATATAACTAATGATTACATACATTATAGAAGCTGTAGGAATACCGTCGTTACAACTATTTCAATATTTTACGTGATTGATGAAGCACGGTGTTTATATGTAAATTTGTTTACATATAACAAAACTAAGAGTTATGCGTCTGTACATCGCTAATAAATAGAGGACTTATTTAGTATATATATTGTATAATAATTTTATATTTTTGGTCTGTATATTTGCCAGTATGTTTGAAATCACACTGAAACAAATCCTAGTTTATTTAAAATTTAAAAATTGATTGAAAATATGTTTACGTTCACTAAAATCCATGTACTGTATCAAGACTTATAACAATTTAAAGTTGATGTTGAATGTTAAGAATGATGTCAGTTTCAAACGCGGATGAAACTGCGCGACACAGCCAGTGTAGCCTAAATCTGATAACATTGACAACTGATTCTAAAGTATTCATTTTTCTTCAGCAGAGACTATAAATCAACACGATCCATTTGATACTACATTGATATCAATCTTGAATTAATGTGATGGCAAATTGAGCGTGTACAGAATTGTTTGCATTACAATATCGCTACACTTTATTGAGTAGTAACATGGGAACATGAACCGACGTTTTTATCCTTTCTTTATTAAGAAAGGATAAAAATGCGGGCACAAGCGGCCTATTGGCCGCTTGTGCCCGCGGACCTACAACGGACACCAAACAGGACCTATCCCACCTGGGACCTGCCTCAGATGCAAACGTACGCTACCTCATTTGCGTTTCTGCTAGGCACATTGTATAAACCATAAAACAGCAGCATACCATTAACATTGTAAAGGAACAAAATGGTGTGCCATTGGCTCCTCATTTTGCACCCTGCTGTCGAAACATGTTTACATAAAAATTTGATACATAAATTTACAATTTTAAGTTACCTATTGATTTTACTACACAATTATTAGATTACAAACGTCATTGATTCCTATTAGGTAGGAATTTACGAGCGATATCTCACGCACATTCGTATCACGGACGGGAGCAGAAAACAGTTAAACCAGATATTAAAAACAAACAAGCAATAATTACACTACGAATGGTTATTGGTTTCCACACGCGTTGTTCCTACAGAACATGCACCACGGCCAATGGTTCGACGGTTATGTCATCAATTAACATGTTAGTTGTAATGGTTATAATGATTGTGGCAACCACCTCGCATTCCCCGGCAATGGGTCGCAGTCACGGCATTCCCGGCGGGTGGGAACGATGGTACTTATCAGTACTTATTGAGAAGTTGTTATCCAGGGCACATGAGCATGACGTCAAAATCACAGCGTAGAAAAAAGTCTATTCACCTCAGCTTCGGCTCCGAGATCTGACAGGTTAATCCAGAGTTTACGATACTGTAAGTAGAACTCTGTAGCTTGAACATTAGATTTCCAATATTATTATGAAGCAAGAATAATATAAAACCTTCACAGCGTACGCTAATGCATTTTTTGTTAAAACTCAGTTCAGTTTATAATTATTCAACATACGATAATTAACATTTGGTTCAAAAGTTTATCGATTTATAGTCGGTGCCCATTTTATAACTTTAGTGACATAGATATATTACTAATATGACATTGGAGAACTGTAAATATTATTGATAATATTAATATACATTTTAAGTAGCATGATTTCGCTCTTTAATGATAATTAATTAGTTAGTTTGAAACCTTATAAAAACGTTTAGACAACACCTCCTAAATTCTGAAATATTTCAGGTTCCAGGCGACGTTCATTTATCACAGATTATCTAAAGAGCCGGCTGTCAGACGCCAAATGAATAGTGACCATAAGTTATATTATAACAGGTACACACGGTAGGGAACACATGTGCGAATATACGTAACATACAACGTTTTGACCTTTGACTTTAACCGACGTAAGATCATTTATCCGTCTCACGGTGCCCGTTAAACACTAAAGCAGCCTAAAGGCTTACATATTTAAAATTATGATAATTAGTCATACGTTTGAAGTAGAATATTTGATCTTATTAATTAAACTTCATATAAAATCTATCACTTCTTATGCAGATTATAACGGGCGATATTCTTAGCGGTAGATATCCATCCATCCATCCATTCACGAGCCTGTAAGTCGCTTTGAAATGAAATGATATATTTATTTTTGTATTAGCTTAGCTTAATCTTGTTCCTTGAGCTGCCACCATTAACTAAAAAGATCTGGCGAAAAGTTCCACGGCTTTGTGTTTTATTTTTAATATTTAAATTTATCAATGTATTTTGTTTTTTTTTTATTTTTTTTTATTTTATATGCCATGGTATTTTACATAAACAATTAAAAACAAGTTCTATTTAGTAATGTCTTGTTAACTTTGTGTTTACTTACAATTATTATAAATCGATATTCTTTTACAATCTAGAATAAAAAAGATTTATATTTATTGCTTAATACTATCATCATAACTATAAAAATGGCAAATTTTTATATTTTCCATTATTGTGTAACGTTCTAATTAAAGTTACGACTTTATAATTCATGCAACTACAGTACTTATAATTTATGTTAAACTCTGAGAATCAAGGCATCCGTCCACTTTAGTTACTAATCTCAGCCAGAGATGCAGAGATACCGAGACGGTTAAGCAGAAGTAAAAAAAATGGCCGGCAAATATTTGGCGGCGACATTCCCACGCGCTCGCACGGCGGACGATATTAATCCTAATTAATAGAACCGCCACCGACACATGACACACACCATACATGTAAACTAAACGTTTGGATAAACACATGAATGAGTCTTATATAAACGAAATTATCGTATGAACGATTTCAATTCAACGGAATATAAATAATCTTCTGAAAAATTTTGGTTTACAACTAGGACAATTTTTGAAGCTTTTGATTCTCAAAAACAGTAAATTGGTATCAATAATTTAGACATCACGTATGCCTCTAATAAGCTTCATTAAATATATGTATAACACAAATATTATAAGTTTAAATTGAATTCACATATACCTACGTTCATAAAAAAAAATACTGAATTTATACAAACATGAAAAACAAAATTATAAAAACAATAACACTGCTGTAAAACGTTTATTAACAGTATATAAATTATTATATATAGTAAATTAATGTTCGCATTTATATACATATTAATGTTCGCATCCTTGATCGTTCGTATGCATTCTTGGCTAATTTATTTAAAATAAATATTGTCTTTACGTCATTTTTGATAAATTTCGAGTAGACGTAGCCTCCGGTCATGCTACATATAAGACACATTCCGCAAATCGTTTCACTCTAAGATGTGATGGATAAATTCACGTAGTGAGATAAATTTGTCATAATATTTCTTGGAACGGTTATCTGTAGTAATTATTCAGTAGATATGTGATCGGCCAATAGTTATGATCGTCGCAAAAACACCACGTGATCTGAATTATACTAATATCAAGGTTTGCTTCTTATCTCGATGCTCTTTAAATGGACACTTTGTCATTATATTTATCAATATTCAATACATAATTTATTCGTAACAATATAAAAGTTATCTATGTACGATAAAATATTTTACCATACCATATTTTCTTGTCTTATGCTATCGATTACGCTGTACGGTATTAACATAGTCTTGGATACTTTGTGAAAAAAGACGCTAATTTAAATGGCCATTTAAACAAAATAAAATAAAACGAATAGCGTAATAACTACATTTTATTAAAATCATAAGGAATAATACTTGTTACATTCGTAGAACCATCAACAGTAACTAATAAAGACATGCAACAATATTGTAACACTATTAGTGTTGACGGATCGTCGTGTACCTCTCGACTGGTGTCTTTACATAGACATATTGTCATCTCATTTCACTGGGGGTAAGGATTGATTAAGAACATTACCGGCGTAATGTTTATCAAAAAACATATATAAAAATGTGATGGTATGTGTCTATTTGTTACTCAATCACACAAGAATCACTGCTTGCATTTACATGAGTGAAGTGTAGCGTATCTTGAAAAACAAGCCTCATATTTAGTCAAATTGAAGGCAAGATACTGGAGCTATTTTTATTGCAATGTAAAAATCAAATTGTTAATAAAAGAAAAAAGATATTATACAAACAAAAAAAAAACCCACTGAGTTTCTTGCTGGATCTTCTCAGTGGTGGTCCGATCCGATGGTAGTGTAAGAAAAAAATATATAACTGACAATTTGTAAGTGCCCCCGGAGGTCTATGCAAAATAAAGACATTTCATTTCATTCACATGATATTTTACATGGATTTATCATAATTATATACCTGGTCAACTTATAGGTTACTTTTAATTTCGATATTTAGCACAATTTAAAGAGAGCTACTTTTTATGTCCTGTAGCGAAGCACGAGTACCTTAGCTAGTTATTAATAAACATGAAATATATCTGTATAATGATGATTTCATTGGTAATCTTTGTAAATGTTATTTGATTTACCTTAATTATGAGAACTAGCATAATGTTCATAATTTTAATAAAAGTAGCATACTTTTCATAATTTTCAAGGAAATAATCTAGACGGCGCTAGCAAAATTATGTAAATTAAAAGAAAATGCTTGTTTTTATCTGAGTTTTTTTTATTTTACGTCATTTATCAACATACTTTTTCATAAACCAACATATTACATTAACTGAGATGCTGAGGAACGGTTAAATTGAATTAAAAGATTACAACGCTTCCATGCACATAAAAATAAAATCGTTATAAAAAGATAAAAAATCCCCAAGCTCCTCAGACCTGTACTCTGTCAGTGTGAACAAACCTTTACAAATAGATAACGCGTTCAAATTAATATCAGTACAAGGAAAGCATGTAAGCCGCGTGACGATATCGATACTTTAATTAAGTTATCCTGCGACTTAGAGGATATCCATGTAGCTGATAACGACGAGACAGCGGTACATCACTAACACGATAGATTACATTTGACGGATACAAGGAATAGTAGGCTCAGCGCGGCTTCTATCAGTGGTTTAACTATTAGTTAAATGAAGAAGTGGAACGACGTATGTTCAATTAAAATTAAAAGTTCGATAATGCAATAATCTGTAGTACACGATCTAAAAAGAGAACAATTTGTAGACATAATGAGTGTTCGCCTATGTAGTATTAACAATTCATGGAGTGTAATGCAATGTCTTGAATGTAACAAAGTACCGGCAAATGTAATTTTACTCGGTAAAATTAATAAGATCGAATCGAAATTCAATCTATCATAACTTTAAAATATGTAATCGTAAAATGTGAATATTTACATTGCGCAAAGAACAAGCATGCGTAACAAAAACCAAATTTCAAAATATAAAACGATCAATTATATACAATTACTTCCAGCATATTCAAAACAAGGCAATCAGAAGCGCGGGGGCGTCTCCACGTTGCGACTACGATTAATCGATTATCGCGTCGCGCACGCAACCTACTGTTGCGATAAATCCTTATTACGTGACGCTGCCCCGAACTGAGGCCGTTTGTCAGCGGGCCGCGTCCGTGTCACGCACGGGACACGTGTGGTCACCGCAACAGTTTTAAATTATGTGCTACCTTTTAATTGGAGTCCCGAAAGAGAAATTGCGGCGGCAAGAGACACATTGGACTTAATTTATATTTCCAACAATTCAAAATAAAATATAATAAATCTGCTATCAAATACAACAGTCACAAACAGGTCCATCGCTAATGGGTTTTCTGTCATAGTCACCGTACCTGCCATACGTTTTGCTGATTGCAGTAAATGTTAATGTTACTTACAAATATACTAATTTCCATCTGGAGATGGAAATTAGTATATTTGTAATAATAGTGTCCTTTTGTTGCCTCCTACGAAATGCACGGAAAATTATACACACAACATTGATATCTTGAATGTGAGCGTACAAATAAAATAGCTCTAAAACTAAGCAAGATTAATTACTGTTAAATACCTGGTTCCTAATCATGTCATTTTACCAAGTTCTAAGGTTTATATTATTATTCACTTAATCAAATTGTGATAACGTGGCCAATACGGCATTACGCTCATTAGTTCCATAACTGCTTCAAATAAACTTAGCATAAAGTATGATGACATAAAAATATTCATGATAATTCCAGACAATACGAATTAATAGTACACAAGAAAGCTTTAAGAATAAATTCAGTAATTTACACATAATAAATCTATAAAGCTTGACTTATATCAGGCATGCTCTAACATGATTCAGCCTAACCCCAAAATTCTAACAAACACGATCACACGTCTTAAAATATTGGTTGTTCGAGTGTCAAACAAATTAGCGGTAACGGATCGCAGCCATTACTCAAACCGTTCCTCTTCAGATTACGTGACCCTCACGCGTGTTATGAAGGCGATTACAACAAATATTCGGGTTCAATAAATCTCTGACACGAGCATACCGATTAAGAGTTCGTTGTTGTACACGCCACCGCCATTTACATACTTCTACACTATATTACACTAGTTATTACAATCGATTTAGAACGAGATTTACTCATGTCTATCGTTATATGAATAAGAGAGAAAGTTATTACAAGGGGAGCGAGGGCTTAGACTAATTTATTTCTAAACAAGTTTATTCAAATAGTCTTTTCATTTTCTTATAGCGATGTAGCACTTGCGTATTCTCCTTTGAAGGTTGTGAAAAGATAGGCTATAAACATGAGATATTTCAATTTACTCGCACACAACTATTAAGGAACTCGTAGGAACTTACGAAATTTTGGTCGATTTCTCGTTCACATGGAATATTTGAAGTTAAAGTTGGATACAGGAATCAATGTACTTTTTTCTTTTCACCTTTGTATACCTTTTTTTTTTTTTGTTCTCGAGTGGGAAACCTTCCAAAGGTACCTGACGTCGTGAGAGCGACGCCAGGTTATGTGGGATTTTTAACGCACTAAAACCCCCCCGGTGGCCGTCCTCAGCGCTGCGAAGAGGACTCCGGGATCTCCAAAGGAACGCAACCGGGGTCCTCTAAGCGCGTTGCCCCAACGGGCTCCACCCAGGTAAGCGGCTGGGCCCACCGCACCAGTATGCGACCACACATACTGCCTTCCTTCCCAGGGTCGCCTAGCTAGACGGTTCGAGCTCCCACTCGCGCTGCCCGCAACCCCAGAAGCCCCTTTTAGTCGCCTCATACGACAGGCAGGAGTTACCGTAGCCCTATTCCAATCCCGGAACTACAGGGACGACACCTTTGTATACCTACCCCTACTACTACATTGTTTATTTATAAAAATATTAATTACCGTACACATTATTTAGCACACGACAAGGATCAAAATGGTATAGAAGGTTCATTGAACTCATTGAACTCTACGCGTCAAATCATAACTGCTGTTAGTCAGTACGTATTCACAAACGATATATTTTTAAAAACATTGCATATTTTGAACAGTAACATAATACTTGCTTTTCCGCTTTTACGAAGTTTTTACATTATTTAAATAAATTGAAATAGCGAACGATCACGTAGTCCCCCTGTACCGTGTACCGTCCACCAGTAAGTAGCCACTGCCGCCCATGGACGTAAGTAAATAACTTTATATAGAACAACGATTCTATCTGAAATTAAACATAGGCGCCCTGCTACTCCCAAGGCCTAATATGGTGCCCGCATATAAAAGAAAGCTAGAAATAGGTGTGATGGTTATACCTTCCTGTTCGAACTATATTTTTTTACCACCTACCAAAAAGTAAGGTAATCATAAAGTTAAGAATTGCTTCTGAGACTTTAATAGATACTACGAAGCAAGTTACGACCAGAGCTCTAATTACGTTTAACCAATAAGAATCTCATAAGAAATAAAGTTAAGAACTGCTCATTGGCAGTCAATCGTGTCGTGAGTGGGCTGCTTTAAATGACGAATACATAAATTTTAAACAAGCGTCAATTAGGCGAAGTGGTCCGGGCACATCTCGGAGTCTCCCTTCTTGCTGCTACCGGGTATTTTGCCATTGCACAAACAATGCGCCGACGAGTCCTGCCGGCTTTATTAAACGATGACCAGTTCTTGTAACTATATTTGATTTTTTACTTTTAAGTCGTATAAAAAGTATTTCAATGTTACTCCTTTTCAATTGCGGTGCCGATAAATCTCAACTTTCTTTAATTTTATTGCAGTAATGAGCCCAATTCATGTTTATTATTTCGTGGTAATTTTAAACATTCCGATATTTAATGTTATATGAGCTTTACTTTTTAGGGTTCCGTACCCAAAGGGTAAAACCAGAACCCTATTACTAAGACCTCGCTGTTCGTCTGTCTGTCACCAGGCTGTATGTGTCTCATGAATCGTGATAACAATAACTAGACAGTTGAAATTTTCACAAGTAATATTTCTGTTACCGTTCCATCCATCCATCCATCAGCCTTTCGAGGTCCACTGCTGGACATAGGCCTCCCCTAAACGGCGCCACTCCAACC
>DWNE01005155.1:0-14303 GCA_018249875.1 Cecropterus toxeus | reverse complement strand
CAAGGACTGCTTCACGCTAGAAATAGGTGTGGCGGTGGTACTTCCCCGGTCGAACTACATTGGTTCTACCACCTATTTACCATTTACCACAAGAATGTTGATTGTAATATTTTTTGTTAAAATATCCGCCTTTTATTCAATCATTAGGGTTTGTTCTATGTATTAATTTACTTTGTTTGTACACTACTGTCTTATTAATTGTGTGTATGACCAAAATACAATAATTACTATTAAAATTCACCTGTTATCCAACATTTTCTCTTGGATGAAATTACAGCCAATTTTGTTACCTATACCAATGGTCTCAGACCAAAGAGCGTGAAGATCGAATGACAGCAGATCTGTTATTCACACGATTATAGACTGTGTATTTATAAATTCATACACACATAAAAACACGTATATAAATTAATAAAATCATCTATAGCAAGCTAATAGAAGTTATAAGCAGTGATGTCAAGTATACTATATTTATAAATAAAAATAACCAATTAGTGTTTAATTGCAGGCCCCAAGAGCATAATATGTATTCCTAATATAGATTTGAATCTCTCTTAGAGAAAAAAATATATATTTGTCTTTATCTGGATTTGAATTCTAAAGTACTTATCAATAAAATATTAATCTTACTGCCTAGTTATCTGTCTCGAATATTTATCTGTTTTTGTTTCGATTCAAATCAATTCAAATCCTGAATCTGTTCGCATGCACGTTATATGAATTCAGTATGGGGTTGGCTAAGAACCTAGATGAAATGATAACAGATTTTATATTATTATATGTTTTTTTTTTGGTTTAATGAGTGAATGAAAATTTAAAAGAGTGATTTCAAGGCTGTTTGGCTGTAAGTGAGAAAGTAAATTTATATATTAATGAGAAAATGGTATAATTTTAAGGAATTAAGTAAAACAATCTTTAATAAGCTACATATATAAAAAAAACTGAACTCAATTTTGTTTATTTGCATCAAAATATGTCATTCGAGTATGTATTACACTTGTAAAATAGTTTTGAACGTATGGAATACTAATTCAGCTTTGAACATGTTGAAAATTTGATCTGTCGATACAATTGATTTAAAAGGATTTGTATATTGATTATATTATATGTACTTGTACTTTTCAACTAAGCTAAAATGTAAGCATAATTGTAAACGCATTACATAGCGTAATTTTTTCCCTCTGTAATCTCTTATAAGTAACAGTATGTAATTAAATAACACAACTATAATATTTGATAGATGTATCATTCCAATTTACATATTATGGTATGTACTTGCAGTCGAAATCACATTTTGTTCCAGGTTGTGTTATATGCGAACAATGAAGACATAATAAAATGTTGCTTTTGAGATAGAAACGTTTTTTATTTCCTTTATTTCTCTTTAGGCCCTCATAGCACGTTTACATTAGGTCGATAACGAATTACGTGGTCCGTTCTGTTTGACCGTTAACCGCCGGCTGATATGCGTCGTGTTCCGAGTTCTCCGAGCAGCAAACGGTTATGATGGAATTAGGGATGTGAAAAAATAACCTAATATTTAATAAATCGGTTATTTTTTTAGAAAAAATGATTCTTATAAATCGATTTGTCAACCATAAATAATCGATTTTAAATTAATCAATTTTTTATTTATTCTTTCGATTTTTTGCAGTAGCTTTGAATTGCTAAAAAGATTATTTATTTCGTAATTTTTACGAGCTTTCAATATTTTAACAGCAGTCTATAATACTAAACTTGCATACGCCATCCAGTGCTTATTATTTTTGGTGTTTTGCATTAAAAATGTCAACTAAATGAACAAAAAGTATTTGGGGGCTAAATTTATAATAGAAAAAAATAAAAAATAAATTTTTTTTCGTAAAAACATCGATTTTTGGAAAATCGATTGTTTAATTAAAACAAAATCGATTAATATAAAAATCTATTTTTGCCCAGCCAAGTCACAACCCTAGATGAAATACACTCAACCATAAAACTTGTACATTATGTGGGCCACCGACCACAAACGGACTATATTCGAATACGGCAAATCGATTGAACTTTGCCTTGGTCGGTGACCGAAATCGAAACGGGCAAACCGTCCTAACGTAAACGTGCATATTCGCGGACTAGCATTGTCTTTCCAACAAAAGTAATTGAAGCATTTCAAATAGCGAATTCAAACGGTTCACACAAAGCTCAAAAGGACGTGGAGAAGTGCGTATTCTTCTTTCTCGTTTGGCATATTTATTTCCTTATTTGAGAAAAAAGATTTTTAGAAGAAAAAGCTTGTCAGCCTAATAACAAAACTATATACGATTCAATACACATTACACATTTAACCAATAAAATCAATTTGTAACTGTCTAAAATAAAGTAGTAAATACTAATAGCATAAGTTATTGTTACTACTTGATTATTGATTAAATTCGGAACAACTCGCCAACTAAAGACGAGTATATCAAAATTAGCTTTGCCATCCGTGCGTGAAGACTCGGCTACTCATTTACGTTCACTACTAATGCTTTTAGAGAAATCTTCATTAATAAGTTTGATATTATGTAAGCATTAGTTTGCCTTATAAGGCGATCACTTTTAAATCTTGTAAAAAATAGCGGTGAGGCGAATGACCAGCAAGTGTTTTAAAAATATTCGTGCTTGACTTGCTACATATATGTGTCCTTACTCGCGTATAATGTAAATGTAATGCGAAATCATGTGGAGATAACTGTTAGAGATATTGGCAGCACTGATCGAGATATGTCATGCCGTCATTACAAAATGTCATAATGTGATGTTAATTGTCAATGTCATGTCATGATAAAATTGTCAATGTCAAATTGTAATATTTATTGCTTTGCTTTTTGCGAATATCAATTTGGTACAAGGAACATTAAACTTACAAGTCGGTATCAGTGCGTGCGAATTCGTGCATCGTGGTGAAGAAACCGAAAATAAAATTTGCGTAAATTTTATTTTAAACTCCTAATTAATTTGTACTGTTAAACTGGACGGTTTAGTATCATACATAATATAAATCCAGAAGAAATGTGTTCGTACTATTCCCCAAACATGACATAAGTGACCAAAATAATATTAAAACCAGGATTATTTGCAATAAAGCTCAAAAATGGTATTCGAGTCTATTGTTGTGGATGTCTTGAACAGGTTCCTCGGAGATTATGTGGAAAATTTAAATAGATCGCAGTTGAAGCTTGGAATATGGGGCGGTAAGTTATTACTGGAATGATGTCATAGCTTTCGGGTACCTACTAAGTAAGTGTTTTTTTACGATCTCCGTTTACATTTACAGGCGATGTCGTATTAGAAAACCTTATTCTGAAGCAAAATGCGTTGGAGGAACTCAACATCCCTGTTCAGACAATATATGGTCACTTAGGTAAGACTTTTTTTTATTTAGAATCATATTCATCAATGATAAAGAGTGAGTTAAACAGGTCGCATGTTATCAGTTGTCATACACACAAATACTTCTTATACATTTGACATGTGCAAATTAAATAAAATATACCTACTGTGCCACAATATTAAATTTTATTAATTACCCTTTAATAAATGTATATAACAAATAATTATATTGCCTTTATTTTTAATCAGAGTTTTTCTATACCTTTTATAATTTCTTCAAAAACTTGTTAGATAAACTAAAATTACAAATCAACTGTTTTACTTACTATTACATAATGTAAATAATTCAATAATCTTAAATATATTATTTTGTTTTCTCCTACTTATTTATTTGGTTCATCAAAATCGAATTAGATTTCAGCAGATTTAAAATAAAACATTGAAGTCTGACACCCACAATTATAGGTGAGCATTGCATTTATACATATTGATTGATGCTCTGACTATTAACACTAATATTGAATTTTATTTGCACTGTAGCATATAAGTGTGAATTAAACACATAAACGTTATACCAAGACATGTTACACATTATTATTGTCTAACTGCTTGACATGGGACTGATCCCAGAGTATAAAATACATATA
Organism: Cecropterus toxeus; assembly: GCA_018249875.1. Lineage (NCBI taxonomy): Eukaryota > Metazoa > Arthropoda > Insecta > Lepidoptera > Hesperiidae > Cecropterus > Cecropterus toxeus. The sequence continues at coordinate 10,305 of DWNE01005155.1, read as the reverse complement.
TCTTTATTTCCATACTGAATGTTAATGGTAGGCATCACATAACTTTGAGTACTTTAAGTAAATCTTCTGGATATTATAAAATATGCATAAATCAGGAAAGAAAACGTTTTGACAACATCATGTGCAAATTGAGGAACAAAGCAAGTGATAAAATTAGTTAAAAATCTGAGTTGTTTCCAGTATAATATTTGTTGTTAAACATTGCCAATCAGATTAGGGATAATCAGTACTAATGAACTCTATCTGAAATGAAAACAATTACACATTGTTATCACCATATACACAATTCCTTTGCTCAATACAGTAAACATGTATGCAAAATGTGTAATATAATAGTGTTTAGGATAACACCACAAATTAATAACATTGTGTGCTTTGCCATTTACCTAGTTTAATAGTAGGATAATTATTTAGTTGAATATGATAATATGATTGCAAATTGTAATATTTTTGTAGGATTATAAAGACCTATATTTTAAAAAGAACCTGCAATTGATAACTTCGTAAAGAGAAGGAATACAACATTGTCAATTAATAACATGCAAATTGTTATTAGATGAATAAATATACAAAATTGGGGTAAGAGTCTTAATGGAACAAAATGAGTTTTAAGGTCCAATAAAAGCATAAATGGGCTCCTTGAAAGAGCAAAGAAGAAAAGTATTAAACATTGCATAATTATAAAAATATTCCATTATTTAATCTCAATCACCAGCAGATTGAATACAGCCCTGTTAATTGGCCAAGGTTGTATTACCAATTACAAAAACACATTGTACTCTGTGGTAACACCTAATTATTATGGAGTAACACAGTTCAAAAGGTGACATCATACCTTCAAAGTAGTCTTTGATTGTGTTAGTGACTCACATAAACTGAATTTGAAGGCCAACTATCTGTCTGACCTCCAGTTTGTGGTGATAATAAAACTGATTTCAATAGTAAACTGAACTGCTCTTTTAATATTTTTTTGTTGTAGGTTTTATTATTGTTGACTGAAGTAACATGTTGGCATTTGCCATAAAATTAGGGTTGTCTCATTTTGCATTTACTACAATGATCATACTTTGAAATATTGATTAAGCCTGTAATTGTATAAATTCTTGTTAATAATATTGGTAATGTGGATGAAATTTAGTTCAATATATAAATAATATATTAAATAAATTTTCAATTTTGTCTGTGCTATTTTCTGTCACATAAACATAAAAAAAATTAGAATAACAGCAGTAACAATTTGCAATCGCAAATATGTAAATTGTTATAACATGAGGTATCAATATGTTAAGTTATATATCAATGCGAAGTTATGGTCTTCATTTAATTAGTATGCAGTTACAGTATTAAAAGGAAACTATTAGAAAGTACATGCACAACTCTATTTTTAGATTTATCTTCCACTCATATTGTCAATGTCAATTGTGTTTGTTTGGATAGATAAGCCACCATGTAATTTGTGTACAGAAGTGTGTTATGGTACATCAACAGATACGAAAGTTTTATGGTTTTGTAAAATACTTCAAAATATTGCCTTAGAATTGTTGCTGATTTGCGGTGGCAACTTCCTTATAATAGCAGCAATAACATGAAGTGTCATAAAATTAGAATTGAAATATATTGTTTTTAAATACCTTTTTTTATATAACTTTTAGCTATGGGTATTTGGTTTTTTTATAGGAAAACTTGTACTTAAAATACCATGGAAAAACCTTTATGGGGCATCCGTAGAAGCATCAATAGACAGGCTTTTCTTGATTGTCAACCCCACCGCTGAAATTAAATATGACCCAGAGAAGGAAGAGAAAATGGCTCTCGCCTCCAAGCAAGCAGAGCTTGCCAGAGTTGAAGAGGCTAAGAAAAAAGAAGCTGAGAAAGGTAAAAACTAAATAATTATTTTCATAAAGAAAAAAATGATAAAAATGCGAAGAATATTTCATAATTGTTAATTTGTACTCCCTATAATTTTCTTATCCATTTTTTTAAATCTTCTGCTGAAAAATATCCATATATGTCTAGATCCAAGATGATATATAAGGACATTGAAGATTATTATTAATGACTACACATTTACTGCTTTGTAGTTCTTTATATATTTCTGTAATAACTTATTACAGGTTATATTATTTTTATCTTGCAGATCAGAACAAATTAGACGAGACCTTTGTGGAGAAACTAGTGACGCAGATTATAAAGAATGTTCAGCTGAAGATTACTGATATCCACATTCGCTATGAGGATAGCATAACAAACCCTAAAGCTCCGTTCTCCTTTGGCATAACACTTCACAATCTCTCCGTTCATACCACTGATGAGAACTGGAAGCAAACAGTTATACAGGAAGCAGTCACGAAAATTTTCAAAGTAACCAACTCAGTCTTATCTCCATTGTTAATATTTTATCTAAAGTCTATTATTGTTATCATTGTTTTTGAAGTGAATTTTGTTAAGATAATCTATATTGATTAATGGCATAAATATAAATATGCTTATTAGTTTTGGTTATCAAATTACAATACTGTTTAATTAACTTTTTATGACATTTTGTAATTATTTTTAAATTTCTGTTAAACAGATATTGAATTTGGAGGGCTTGGCTATTTATTGGAATCCAACTACAGAACTATATTCCAAGGCCGACGCTCAGGATATTAAAAAGAGACTACAAAATGAAATTGCGACCAAAACGTCGAAACCTTCGCAATACCAATATGGTGAGGCGTAATTTTATTTTATTTTTATGTGACAAAGTAGACAAGAGAAATGCAGAGAATGCAGTTATTTTTTGTGAATAAGTCACTACATATGTTGCAGTGACTTATTCAGATCTATCATATTTATATTGGGTTTACTAACTCTAATATAAATATATATGAGGACCTAGCTGAGTTTTTAGTAAGCATTAGCAAGCTTTAGTCACTAACTAGTATACTTTGAGAAAATATTTAGAAAGACTAGCAGACTTGTATTGACTAGCATGTCTAAGCCATGTTGAGCTAACAAAGCTAGCCCAATTGAATCTTATCAAGATGTTTAGGTGCATCAAATACTTCAAACTAGAACATGAGTTCCATATATTTTCTGTTATTTTTAAAGCAAAATTCGACCAACTTCAGATTTATAAAATTTAAGAGGATGTTTCGAAATATCCGTATTTATTCAATAAGCTGTGATGATATGAGGCCGCGACCTTACTATACGAACTTTGCATTACCGATAAATGCGTTTGACCTTTTAAAATATGTCTATTTTCTGTTACATATATAATATAATTCGATTGCCATATAACCTTTCTCAACTAACATTTGGTAGACATTGTTCAATGATATTATAAAAGTGCATAGTCACATTATAGACGACCCGCGTGGCCGAGCGGTCGACATACCGGTCGGACGCGCAGTGTGTCCCGGGTTCGATTCCCGGCCAGACATAAATATGAATAATGTGTTTAGATTTCTGTTCTGGGTCTGGGTGTTTGTCTATTCGTGTTTGCGTGTCCATGGCACCCACGACACAGGAAAAAATCCTGCTGTGGGTGTAAAAAAATTAAGTTTAAATATATCATCATCGAACAATAATTGTTATATCACCTACGCCATATTTATCTTTAAACCTATATCTACCTAACAATCGTCTTGAACATGGGTGTCTGGGTGGGCATGATAAATGCAGACGCATTTGTATGAGGAATTTTAAAATCCCCAGGAGAAGTAACTTACCTGTAGCTAACCAGAAGAATCTTAGATACTTTTCTATAGGTTTGAATGAATTTTTTTAAGTCTATATGGTTGGTTCTAGCTTAGAGGGCACTTTAGTCGATAGGTTCTGACATTTTCTTGTGACAAATCTATCCGCAACCTTTTTTCAGTCTTCTAATATAATAAGGTGAACTTTTGTTGGATGGATGGACTCAGAAAAAAAAACGAATGAGTTAATCTAGGCTTCAAATATCAGCCAACCATATTTGGCACCTAGATTAACACTTATTACACGGATTAATACTCTTTACATGTAAATGTGACCGAAGCGTGCGGAGTCCTGGAATAAGCTAGTTGAATATATGACGTAAATACACGTAAATAGTTTTAATACGATGAGTTTATGTAATACATTTCAGCACTGGGACCGATAAACGCAACGGCGAAGTTAAAGCTGAACCCGAAACCGGAGGGCGACACGCCCAAGTTCAGCATACCAAAAGTGATACTCAGTTTGCATATGGAGCAGTTGTCTGTCAGTCTTAACAAAGCACAATACCAGGACATGATGTTGTTAGCTGATTCCATGGATCGGATGAGCAAGGGTGCGCCATACAGGTTTGTTTTTGTTTTTCTATGAACAACGTTGTCGATAAAAGAGTAAAGATGGTAACTGCGGCGGCATACGTCACGCTGCTGAAGCTTTACAAAAGCCGTTATAGCTTAGAAGTAACAATGAATTTGTAGCCAAGCTTTGAAAAGAATTCAATCTTATAAGGACATATCAAATTTATTTAATATGCCAGCATTGTCGGAATTTATTTCATTCCAGGTGGAATTCAATAGGTACAGATGTATCATATAAAAGAGAAAAACTTAAAAAATATATTACACTTTTTACAATATTCAGTATTGGATATTCGGACGAGTGTCTATACCTATACCTCTATACCTCCTATATGTCTATACCTCTATCTGCAGATCGAATGTCACCTTGATCTTTTTTTTATATCATGTTGTATCTTCGTGATTGTTGTCATGTTTTAGTAGCTTGTTTTGGGAGCTTTGATTTGATCCATAGCGAGGTTATAAGCGAAACTATTAGAGTGGAATTTAGTAACCATTTATTTAAATTCCATTTAACATTTAAAATTCAATGAACAACCAATTCGACACATTGAATTTCAAAATTAACTTTTATATTACAGAAAATACCGCCCTGACTTAAAAAGGTACAAAGGCCATTACAAAGAATTGTGGCATTTCGCGTACAAGTGCATCTTAGAGGAGGAAGTGTTACGTCGCCGTAGGAACTGGGATTGGACCCACATGTTGTCCCATCGTCAACTCTGTAAGGATTACGCTTCGGCTTACCAGTGCAAGCTCAGTAATAAGGGCAAGGTGCCCTCCGACCAGCAATGTGTGCTGGATAAAGCTGAGAAATCGCTGGACTTGCTAAACTTGGTCGTTATTAGGCAGCAGATAGAGTTAGAGGTACTGTATTGGTATACTTACGAAAAATGTAATATTTTGTTAACTCGGTTAACGTTTGTTAACGGTTGCTTACTAGTTTTTAGTTTTTAACCAAACAATGAAAGTAAACTTTTAAGTTATTACAAGGAAGATACAGATATGTCGTCTGGATATGAAGTTATCCAAAATTGACATGTAACTCTACAACAGTTATTAAAATTGTTAAGATCTATTCTTTTCGACGTCTACCAACATTTATTTCAGTCCATCCAAATTTTGATTGGAAAAACCAAATTTTGCCACCCATCAAAATGTGGCGTCCGGGTGGGCCGAAACTTCTGCCCAACACTATCCACTTCTCCCATAATGAGTGTTTTCGTAAATGATGACCAGGCCTGGCGTGTTGGTGGGAAACACTGCTGCCCATGCCTATAAGTAAATACGGTGTACCTGTAACTAAAATAAAGCTTATATTGTATTTAAAGTGGATTTTATGTTTCACGTTGGGGACTATTATTATTTATGTCGTTTTAGGTGGAGAGACTTGGCAAGCTTGAAGCCGAGGCTAAGAAATCCCGTGGATGGTTCAGTGGTTGGTGGTACGGAGGTAGTTCTAAGGACGATGAACTCACCGAAGGAGTAGCCATAAGTAAGCATAGATATTTGTTACTGTTTTGTAACTTGCGTATTGAACAATGATAGTGTAATAATTAATTGTAACTGGTCTTCTCAATTGTGGGTCCGCGGCTTAAATCCAAGACACGCACCGCTTATATTCGTAAAAGATGTGCATATTAGAAATTATTTAACTCTACTTTATGGTGACGAAAAACACCGTCAATAAAACCTATACGTCTGAGAATGCTCTAAGAAATCTTACAAAGGTGTTAAGTCTACTAATTTGCACTTGGCCAGCGCGGTAGACTATGGCCTAAAACTTTCGCAACTATTAACAATAGGACAGTAATGGGTTCATTTCTTATATGGTAAACTGCGTTTAAATAAAGTAAAATTAAAAATCAAAAGTGTTTTTTCGCAATTTCTCCGAAACAGTAAAAATCAGCCAAAATAGTTATTGTTAAAATTGTGGAGAGCTTATAATTTTACATAAAATGGGTTATTGACTTTTTTTTTCTCTGATCAAAATGGACTAAGAAGATATATAAGAATGAATTTGGCTTTGTACATTCGTTGTAGGCGCCAAATAATTTTATTCCATATAAAATATTTTCCTATTCTTTATTTTATAATCACTGTGTTAGCTTACAAATATATGCAATTCCAGTGAAACAATTCCAACAAGCAATGACGTCAGAGGAAAAAGAGAAACTATTCCGAGCCATCGATTACCAAGAGAACAGCGCTCCGCTCCACTTGCCGACCGAGTATGTGGCTATCGAGAGCACGTTCCGCCTCGACAGGCTGCAAGTGTCCGTCAACGACGTGTCCGAGGTGTTGCGTGCTTGTGTGGATAATGTCGAAGTGGATATGAAGCAACGACCCAGCGCTAATGCTTTGAGGTATTATCAGCATTTCTTTTCTCATCCATACTTTGTCTATACTAGATCCTTATATTCTACATTTATACTTCCCTCATTTATAGATGGCATAAATTTCTTAAGCGGAATTATTATAAAACTAGTATTTAAGCAGTTGTCATTAATAGGTGTTTAAAATTTGCAAATATCAGCGCTTTATAAACCCGTATTTCTACACTATTGTTATGGGTTACGTGAAAGCGCACACAAACATGCGTTGCGAAGTCGTCTCGGAGTCCAAAAAATGCCTTACGTTATTGAATCTACCGCTTGGTGCCTTCATTGGGGTGAGGAACCTCCACCCTATTAAGAATGCAAAAACCATAATGTCAACGTCATCCAAATAAATATCCAGACAATCTAAAATATGGATATGTATATATCTACCTGATTAAATATCGAATCCCAATTACCTGTTGTCTTTTTTGTGTTGTATGTTTTTAAAATTAAATTTTTAATTTGACGCTGATTAACTTGTGATAAATTAAGTATTTAATTACTTGTCAGGGTTGACGTGCAAATGAAAGCGTTTACGGTATCTGGTGTTGAACAAGGAGACTTTGTACCTCAGTTGGTTACATCGAAGGAGGTCACTCAAGATGTCAATCTGCTTAATGTTGTGTTCGAGACTAATCCTCTCGGTGAGTATGCATTATGCACTGTTTGTAATTTTAAGGCTCTTCATATCTCTATGAAAAACTTCATATCAGGTATGCAACCCAGAGTATCAGATTAAATTGTATATAAGATCATAAAGTATTGTACAACAGTCGCTTTTTAGTTTCCATAATCCAAGATGTATTAAAGTCTATTGGTTTTGTTGAATGTTACAAGGAAACTGGCTATCAGCCCTATAATTCTATATATATTCTATATATCCTGACAATATACACCCACTCTTTCTAGTCTACTGTGCGGATATATTAGCCTTTCCACTAGCATTTCTTTTTAACCACTCACTTCAAAGTGGACATTTCCCTGATAAATGGAAAGAAGCAAGGGTAGTTCCATTATATAAAAGCGGAAAAAGAGAATTGATATCTAATTATAGACCGATTTCAATACTATCAACAATATCAAAATTATTTGAAGCTATAGTTCATTCTGCTATCTACGCTCACGTTCATAAACTTATAACTGAAAAGCAACATGGGTTCATTAAAAAACGATCAACCAACACAAACTTAGTCCTTTTCACTTGTAACCTTAAAGATATGGTTGATCAAAATGTAGAAGTGGATGTAGTGTACACTGATTTCTCAAAAGCATTTGATAAGGTAAACCATACAATCTTACTCGACAAATTACGTGCATATGGTATATCGGGCAGTTTGCTCCAATGGTGTAATTCTTATCTTTCGAATCGTTCGTCAAGAGTAGTTGTCGATGGTCAGCAGTCCCAATCCTTTTTTGCATTATCGGGTATTCCACAGGGTTCGACTCTCGGTCCATTACTTTTCAACATTTTCATAAATGACATTACGCAAGTGGTTAAACACTGTGAAATCTACCTCTTTGCTGATGATATGAAAATAGCAAAATCTGTGACGAACTTATTAGATACAAAATGCCTCCAAGATGATTTAGACAGCATAAACAAATGGTGCAATGAAAACAAAATGTACCTGAATACATCAAAATGTCACCAAATTAAGTTTTCCAGAAAACGAAATTCGCAATCTTCAAACTATTCCATTGCTGGCAGCAAACTTCAACAGGTAACTAGTATACGTGATCTTGGAGTCCTCATGGATACTAAACTCAGTTTTACAGACCATATTGACAAAATTATTAATGAAGCTAATAGAGCCCTTGGATTTATTTTGAGAAACACTAAGGAATTTAAAAACCCTGCCGCAATCATTCAACTCTATAACAGCTATGTTAGAAACAAATTAGAATATTGCAGTGGTGTGTGGTGTCCAATCTATAGGACCCATGTAGACAGAATTGAAAGGGTACAAAAGAAATTTCTACGCAGCTTAGCATATCGTTTCAAACCCCCAAGAAACGTACAGACTTATGCAGATAGGTTGAAACACTTCCATCTCATTCAATTATCTTCACGACGAGACCACGCGGATTTAATATTTCTGCATAAGCTGTTGAACGGTGATATTGATTGTCCAGCCCTTTTAAATAAATTGCAATACAGAGTGCCCGCCAGAATACCACGCAGTCCATGCATTCTGTTTCATACGAGATTATGTAGTACCAACCTCGGTCGCAGCTCACCGATAGTCCGCGCATCCCGACTGTATAATGAGCTTAGTAAGAAAATTCCTGATCTAGATATCCATTTTGATAGTTTACCTAAATTTATTACAAAATTGAAAAATGTTGACGCACCCTAAAGTAATATAAAATTGTTATTAACTGTTATTAGTCGAAATTTAATTTTTTATTACTGTTTTTTTTTGTCAGATGGACTGCTTGTTTTTTTTACTTAGATATTAGAAAAAAATGCAATTCGTTTGTAAAGCACTCCAATTTTGGTTTCGTGTTTCCCATAATTAAGCTATAATATCAATTTTCGTAAATATGCCTATTTTAGGGTTAAGATGAGATTAACTTACAATGAGATTAGCTTATTATTGTAGAGTGCGAAGATAATGTGATATAAATTTTAAATTACAGGACAATGAAAAAATTTTCTTCCTCATTAAGTCCTTAAACAGATCACTGTTTCACTTAGAGTTTCATTATAATCCATTTAATATTAATATACTCGTAGGAACTTGTTCTTTGGCGGACAATTACCTTGTACCAACTTTTCTAGGACCTGAAATTTAAAATGAAAATTTATAAAACGCATACTCTGTTAATGAGTTTTCACCCAAGGGCCACGAAACAGTCCCTTCAAAAATTTTTTGCTTGGCGCCTAAAACAAATCTGCGTTCGCGCTTATAGAACCATAGTATCCCTGCGAATTGCAGGAAAATTTGCTGGAATTCGCACATCGCGCTCGCTTACAGCGCCATGAAAATCATAGGCCTTGTGTTCAAGTTGGAGCGCATGATTATAATATGGATCTTAAATTTTACGTAGTGAGAGCTCAGCGCCTGAAGAGGACATCAAACTTAATTAAAAGTAAATAACTGAATATCTTAAAGTACTAACACCATACCTATTTCTGTCTAATAACAGCATTGTGAAGTGCTGATATCTGTTAAAGGGTGTGGTGAGGAAAACATACTTATTCAAGACGTTCCAACTTAGTTCTCAGAAGTAGCAAGGCGTCTAATATGGCTATCCTCAGGTAGGACCTGATCTAAGATCAGGTCCGATCAGGTCGGCGGTAAGCCGCGGGAAGGGCGGCGGCATAAGTGGTCGCATGCCGTCGTAAAAAAAAAAAGGTGCGGTGAGCGCAAATGCTTACCAGGGAAGTTCCCGGAGTTTTTCAAATAGCGCTGAGGACGGTCACCGGAGGGGTTTTAGTGCGGTGAAAATCCCACATAACCCGGCGTTGCTCCCACGGCGTTGGGTACCTTTTTGAAGGTTTCCCCCTGGAAAACAAAAATAAGGTGCCTATCTTAGCTGTTTACAGATATTCATGGACGGCATTAGCCACATACTATCAAATGCACTGTACACACGTT
>DWNE01005154.1:0-14305 GCA_018249875.1 Cecropterus toxeus | reverse complement strand
CTCTGAAAATCACATAACCAGTTAATTAAATTCGGTGTTATGATACTGTACATAGGTATTATATTTTTATAATAAATTATATTATGTAATTCATCACAGTTTATCAACGTGCTCCGAGACATTATACAGAGAAAAACAAATCCTAAAGATAACTTCCTTCCGTCAGTGGACGATAAACTACTTACTTTGAGCATGCTGTGAAAGATTTTAGATATTATTCAAGAATATAAGTATATTCTTGAATAGCATTGCAAGTCATTATTATTGTGCTATTTATAAGTATATAGGACGATAATAATGACTTGTAATGTGTATTCTTTACATAGGTCCTTCGATACTTTTTATTCAGAGACATTATTCTAAGTCAAACACATATTGCTCACCTATGTACTTAATATTTATTTAAAAGAAAGTTTCGGATTTAAATATGACGCAGAATTGAAAACAAAACGATTTCATCAATTAGGGCACTTGGCAATTTAAGCAATCAAAACGATTTGAAATGGAATTCAAATGTACCCGTAAAATGTAAACATTGTTTTTATTATTGCGAATAACGTAATAGGTAAGTACAAATAATTAACTTCCTTTTCAGACGGGTACACACTGACTTTGATTTCGTGTGGAAGTTGTATTTATCCTAAACTAATTAAAGTGTCCAATTTTTTCAAGTAGCTACTGAAATGGCTAGTACTTTATTATGTAAATGAGCTAAATAATTTACGTGATCTTCGTTGGACGAGACCGGGTTATGCAGCTAGCGTGTTGAAAATCAATTTTAAATGTTTCCTAAAGAAACTACTATTTTCAGCCTGAAACATCTTCATAAATAACAATGCAACCGGCGAAAGAGTTTTGACCGGCATAGGCATTGATGACTCCCACCCGTCATTTCGATAGTAACTTTAATGACCTATAAGTATATGTAGTACTATACAATCGTATAACAATTTATTAATAATAATAACATTTGTCTTCATTTGACATGTTTTACAAACATTATTCATTATAACAAACCTTATATAATAATAACATAACGTTCTGTAATAAACCGGTGCTGTTGCGTTTGTTTAATAATAATCGATCGTCCATCCGTTCACGTCTGTTGCTTGAACGTATCTATAAGTATGAGTGGTAAATTTGTCGAGCTATATGTTCTTCATGCCATGTCGTTCGAGAGGTGCGTATAACTAATTAATGGCGGCGAAACACGCGAGCCGAGGATACCAGCTTCTGCGTGATCGATCACGAGTAACCCCCACAAATCATTTCATTTGCGGAAACCGTGCGTGATCGGCGAAAACATTGGTCCGCTACTCGCGGTTAGTTGGGCAACAAACGAAAGCATTAACCGATACCATATCAATGACACAAGAAATTCATTTTATTTTTTATCGATATTTTATATTAGTTCTCGCGAATTAAGCTGGTAAGAAACCACAACTGCATTGACTAGAAACGATATTAATTGATCCGGTGGCGTAATCGTATAGTAATGTTGTAACGCATTTGTTTCAGGTTTTTCGCGGTGTCTACTACAATTGTACTGGCCGTCATCGGCAGTCCGGTACCGGGGCTTGGAAATCCCCATAGAAATTTTGCTAGGAGAGATAGCAATGAAGATCTAGTGCAACAAGAAAGTTTTACGGTAGAATTAAAAAATGACTTTAAAAGACCGAATGATATTGACACCCTAAAATTAAATAATGCAAAGGATGATTCTAATACAATACTGTTGGGTTCAGAAAATATAAAGAAAAATATAAATAAAGAAAATAATCAAACAAAGTCATTACCAGACGATTCGATAACGCAAAATATCACTGAAGGTGGCGGGATTAATTTTCAAATCCCTATTGAACCTATTGCTAAATTAACACCATCAAACTTAAGCAAACCAGTGTTCAATGAAACAACAATAACTGATCAACCTAAAGAGACAAACAATAATATATATGAAAATGTTACTACAAACAAAAATGCTGCTATTTATTTGCCATCTACAGTGGAAATAGATCAAAGTGAACTAACTTCTACAACAAGTGAAGTTGAACCTTCAACGGACATTACACAAACTATGGCATTAGAAAGGAATCCATTACTACCTGAAACCACCACACAAGCATCTATTTCGGAAACAACACCTGACACTACGGAAATGTCATCTTCAACTGATAGCGTCACAGCACCTTCGGGTAAAAAATACACAATTATTGAAAGAAAACGTGTAATTACCACTACTGATGATCCAATTACTACAGATAGTTTTACGGATTTAATAGAAACATCAACAATTTTTGATGAAGTTGCAACTGTAACAGATAATGCAGAAGTCATGGTTAAATCGGAAACCGCGCAAGGTCGTATTTCACTGCAGGATGCTATGACTTCAGACATTCCATCGCTAGAAAAATTAAAAACTGATTTATTATCATTTTCAAAGTTTTCTTCATTAAGTAACTTTGAAAGTACGACACCGTTCATTTCAACAGAAGAAAATATGACTATGATGGATGCAACCATACCAGTAACTTCAACATTCCAATCCATATTAGATTCAGAATCCCCGAATACAGTGTCATCAAAACGGGCTGGCTACCTAGACTTGTCTGCGAAAGTAACAAATACAGAAGACTTAATTGGTTTAAGAGCTAATGGCACAGAAATGTTGCAAGGACCTTTTGATGCAGAGACGCCAGAAATACAAGATGAAACGCCCGAAGATAAAATCGAATCAAGAGTGGAATCGCAAGGCCAACTAGTATGTATAGAGTTAACTTTATGTGTCTCTCATTTAATCCATATAATTGCATAAATACGCTATTGTCTTTTTCAGGCTGAGGATGCGATTAAGGAGGAGCTGTTAAAAGAAGAGATGTTGAACGACAACGAAGAAAATGCAAAACGTCATCGAGACGAAAAGCAACAAATACAAATTGATACACCTACTACAGTAAACACTGATACAATTAATATAGCGCAGTTTAATGATACGGTTGTGCAACCTACTAATCCTACAGCCGAAGATAACTTAAGCGTGAGGCCTATTAATTCTGATAAAACTAAAAATACCATCCTTTATCCAGTAAATCCAAACTATAAACCTCTTAAAAAAATTGAAGTTCAACCAGCTAAACCTTTCGTAAGAGACCCCGACGATAATAGTTGGAGAAATGAAAGTCTGAGTTCGCTTGGAATCGTTTTTAAACCTAAAAATTCTACGAAGCCCTTCACTCAAGTCTTGAAAAACAAGACAGAGACAGAATGGAACAACATATCAGAGAAGGATAGAAAAAATGAAGTGCCCGATCTTAGAATGAGACTCGAGCAAATAGCGCAGAAGAGAAAGTCAAAGAAAAAAAAGATTGACTCGCTTGGGAATGTGTTCTACACGGATTATGAAGAAAATAGCAGTTCAGAAGAAAATACGAGTACAACACAAGCAGAAGATCCTTCTGTCAGCACAGTTTCCACAACCGATGTTTCGCTCACTACAGGTATCACTATCATCACCCCCGTCCAAACCATCCAAACTACACCTGTATCGTCTACAAATCCAGAAGCAACAGATATCCTTTCCTTAACAACTACCACACCGCCAACGCAGAACACAGAAACTACATTGATTCCTAAAAAAGAACTTACCACCGTAACAACCAAAGCAACAACAGTCAAACCACCCAAATTGTTTAATTTATTTGATTACTACGAGACCAACGACGAAGATGATATAGAGGACTACTTAAATATGGCTAAAATTGATCTAAAAAAATTCACTCCTCCCATGCAAACGACTTTCTCACCATTTACCTCTCCACCATTGCCTATTTTATATTCAAATCCTATGACACGCTATATGCCTGAAAGAAAAGGCACAATCCAATATTTCCCTCCTCGAACTACGACGAGGCCGAGGAAAAGCAAAAAAAATAATGTTCGACATAAAGTTAATCCCCTTACGCTAACGGAGCCACCAAAAAATGTTTTACCCATATATTTCCACAAGTTGACGACGACTCCTTACGTTACTGATGGTGTGTATTACACGAGCAGTCCCGATATGACTAGGTTAAAAGATGATCATGAACCTGAATCCAAGAATTATGATCGAAATGCCTACTTAACGACACCACCTTTGAACACTTTGCCAGATGAGAACTTTGGCGTCATTCCTAACGAAGAGGGATTCAACAGAGCTAATTATATAATAAAGCAATACAAGGATTATATGAATGAAGCCCACGGTAACGCTAACAAGCAAGGAGAGTACGTCGCGTACACGCAGCCTCCAGCACCGGGCGGCACCATCAGCGACTTGATCAAAAAGACTACATTGAAAGAGAACCCAAGACTGGACGAAGAATACGATTATGAATCCCAATTCCGAAAGGACGTTCTTGAAAGATTCGTCGCTAACTTTAATGAGAACGCTAAACGTTTTAAATCGGATTTTCCATTATTGTACAACAATAGCATCGTGCATGGTCCTAATTATAACGAAAAGGACGTAGCGTTATCCAGGGCGTATTTCCGAAGACCTTATAGTAATCAGGGTGACTACAAGCCTATAAGGCTTCATGAGCAGCCTTTCGACCCGAACTGCGAAAACGTAACAGTAGAGCTGTCGCCGGCCTATGAGCTCCACTATTACGTGCCGGAGCAAGAGGAGAAACAAGAGGTAGAACCGAAGCCGGTATCGCTGCCGATCCCCTACAGATTATGAAGGGGAGGTAGTTTTTAAGGCTAGAATGCTGCTTCGATTGCGGCAGCACCACCATACTTATGTAGTGTAATGGTGCTGCTGTTCTGGTTCAAAAGCCATAGTTACAGATTCTATTTTGAGATGTTCTAACATGCTCCTCGAGTTCTCAGAGGAAGCAACAAGTTGGCGATCGCCTGAAGGCAATCGTAAACTGAAGCTTTTATAAATGGGACGTCTGTTCTATTGGGTATGAGAAACAAACAACTTTTCTTCGGACGCAGCGACCACTTAACATCAAGCGGACTGCGTACCCATTTTTTGCCTATATAAAATCCCAAACTATATTTAAAAAAATCTGATAAATAACAACAATTAATATCATTAATTGCCGTTAAAATTTATAGTTATTGTGATATAACGATGAAAAATATAGCGAGCAAGTAATCTAGTGGAAACGATTAATCTAATCGCGAAATAAACCAGTTCGGTTATGAAACACTAGATGGCGTTAAGCACATTATTATATACATAAATTGATTACATCCCATTAATATGAATCATAAGTTCTTGCTATAATATATTAAAATATAATGATGTTGTGATCAGAACTATTCAGGTATATCACGCAGATTTATACATATTAATTAGTGTTCGATTGTTTGTATAATATGTGAGGAGGCGTGAAGAAATGTTACCAAAGAGGCTTTCCGGGTTGCAAAGGTTAGCTTGTTTTAGTGCGGGCTTTTGTAAATATATTTCTTTATTTAGTTTATGTAAATTTTAAATCTGTTACCTGTAGTTATTTATTTTCATAAGCATGGAAATGATACGCGGTTTTTTATTTCCATATTTATTCTTAATATCATACGTGTTATAAATTATAACTAGAATATCACCAGTACCCAAATATTGTAAAATCTTTAATAGTTTGTTATTGAGATCCAGTGTATTGATATAAAAATATGAAATGTATAATATATTGCACATTGTTTTGTACCTTTTAGACACAACTTCACTAGTTTGCTAATAAATTTTGGTCAAATGTCACACTGATATCACTAAATTGCGAAAAATAGATTAAGTTATGTAGTAACCGACGATATTATATAACAGATGTCAAATGTTAAACAGATTAACTAAAGAATAATAATGTTAAGCTTAAGAATTAAGCTTTAGAATTGTGTTGCGTGATTTGTTGTGGCGTGTTGTGTTTTATAATAAAAGTATTAATAAAATATGTGTTAAATCTTAGATAATATCCTGTATCCGGCTCCAAGGACCATTTGTATGTATATCAAATTTTATGACCGTTCTACATGGATACTAGTATTATATTATGGCTTACGTGTCAGTATAATTATTCAACCATAACCAATTTCCCTATTATGTTTATATATGACTATTTCTTAGACACACATAATACGAGCAATATTAATTATACTTTCCCCGGATATTTATCCATCGTCCTTAAAAAATTAGTAAAATATAAATTCCGTAGCTATACAATATTGTCTAGGTTTATTGGGTGAATATTAAATAACGAACAGAAACACTTTAAGCTTTTTAAAATACCACTTTATTGACATTTTCATTTTAGAATAATATGCAAACATCACTCGATCGTTCGATCACTTGAAACGGGTTATACGTCATTTTGAGCATAATTACAATAGAGGGTAGTACAATACAGTAGTAGCCTAGAGGGTAGAATAACATACTCCAGCTCAGACGAGAGTTAACTAAAAATAAAAGAAATCCAGTGGAAATGCAAATCTGGGTCCAATAAATAATTATGTTACAATCTCAATTCATAAAACTCAAATAAAATAAAAAAGAGACAATTTTATAAATGAACACATTCCTCTTTGGGTATAACGAAACTCCAGAACACTGATCATAATTATATACAAAACAAAACCGACGTCCACTCTCAAATGTGTCCATTTTAAAACATAAAAAACAGGTATAATGATGAACAAAATGTAGAATAAACTATACAAGAACAAAATACAGAAAGGAACGACGGACAGAGACAATCTCATTGTATCGCTAATGCTGCTTCTAAACGACTAATGTGGCACCTTCATTATAACACGATTAAATATGGAGGTGGTACGCCTTTCGTACCTATTTCTCCATATTGTTTTGCACGAGTTAGGTTCAGAATGGCGGTAAAAATATGTTTATTCTGTGAGACCTTCATTGGATTTGCTTATGGAGGTAACACATTGTCGTTTCAGAGCAGCACCACGAGAAACATACCAAGTGTTTTTTTACAAAATTTTGTGCAGCGATCATTTGAGCTCTGTTCAAATTGACACAAAAATTTACCGTGTAAACACACGTGCCGACTGGAATTAAGCTATTCTGAGTTCGAGTCAGTTTGAACAGGACTTTGTTTGATTCGATTATATCACATTGAGAAGTAACAATTTTGCCACTATTTCTAGCTTCGATAAACTCTGCAGGGTAAACAGGTCACTAAAATAACTAGAGGTTACATTGCACCAACTGTTTAAATCCTTTGGTTACCGCAGTGTCTATGTTTTTTGTATTATTTGGTAAATAAATTCTTATATATCGTAAGCCACAACTAGATTTCAATCTGGTTCCCACAGAATTTAAACACTCGGTTAATACGTCTAATAAGATTTTTATGATTATAAAATACATATTTAATGGTTATTAAAAGCGGACATGAAAACTTAATAATTGTACTGGAAATAATTCCATCCTAATGAGTAATATTCGATCTTCAGTGGTCCAACTGTGTTCAATTATCTAAACCTTCACATCCGTTTATAACAATTATATAACTTCCTCAGTGCAGACACTTAACAATATATTTCAGAAGCAACAATGGGACCCGAAGCGGTCCCCAGCGGGTCAGGTTACGATCGCGGGAGACCTCACCACTTGTGGTCCGCCTAGTACCCTATAATGCTATGACTTTAGTATAATGGACCATATACATTGGTCTCATAGTTAAGACACCCCACTGTACTCTTGCGAGAATTAATAAAATGTGAGATAAAAAAACCATTTGCAAAAGAGAAGTATATTTCCTTTTAAGTTCCAAAAGAACTATACACGATATTTTGTTTTTATTCGTCCGTCTGTCTGTTTCTTTGCCTGTTCGTGTCGTTTAGCCACGTCTATCGCAATGGATTGTCTTAACTACAGAATATGAAATGATCTAAAGATTTGCTAATACGCTTCCAATATTTAATAATTACATTATAGTTTTAAATAATTGTTGACGTTTGAAAACGAAAAACCAAAGTAATTCAATGATCGGAACTGAATTTGTATTAAATTTTAGTAATTCATTACAGTTTTAGGCAAACTAATTGCAAAACTAAATAAAAATCCGTTTCTTGAAAAATTATATCGAAGCATAGCACAATCAAGACCACTAGGTTTGGTTGCTGTAGACAAAACCGTACAATACAACTTTACATAACAAACGTACAAAACTCGATTAATTACCAATAAATAAATACAGTACAAGCTACGGCCTTCGCGTCGGCGTTACGATAATAATCATTACAAAGTACAGTTTTAGACTAAAAGCGAATATTTACAAGAACACGTCACTTTACTAGCTACATACCTGCCTCCCGGCGTCTCTCTCGGGGCCGGCCGTTGCGAACTAGCTAAGATTTCCGACCGCGTGCCGTCCGGCACGGCACGCTTCGGTCCGGCCCGGCCCGGCCCGGCGCGGTCCGGTCCGGCCCGGCGCGGTCCGGCGCGGCCCGCGACAGAGCCGCCCTATCGTTACCTAGCCAGTCTTTCGTTTACACTACGCTAACACTCGCGCGACACGCCACACTGTGCACACACGTACTCGATCCGCGCCATACAATTTTGACTATGCTTCATTTCATTACGACACTAACCGGATTGTTTTACGACACGAACGAAGTTTAAATTCTCAAGTTTCGAATTAAAACGCTCGGTAACTGAGATTTTGATCGTCGAAAGCGAACGATTTAAAGTATATTCTGCTGCGAGTGAACGTGAATCAAAAATAATTACTCCGACACGACAACTCAACGACAAAACGTAAAAGGAATTTACGGCTAAAATGCAACAAACGTAAGTCCGTTTCGAACGAGAACTCGGTTGCGCTGACTCCGTATCGTAGAAAATTATGTCAAGCTAACTTTTATATTTACTTAATTAATATTTATATTATATTTATTTTAGTAAGGCTAGGAAACATTTATCTATTTCGTATTGCTTGCGAGAAGGGATGGCTGGAAGTAATTCAATACGTACAAAGTCATCCGAAATCCAAACAAAAGAAAATTTTAGAATTGGCACCTCGTATTTTTGGCACCACTAGCTTTACCCAACATTTTATTTTCCGTAAAAACTAAAGACACTTGACATAAATTCGGGAATAAGCACCAAAAGAACTGAACTAATTAGGAACAAGGTGCCTCTGTGGGTCTACTCTGGGTCTACGTATTCATACAAGTGGCTAATTGAATCAAAATGGTGTACGAGTACTAGCACCGCTATAGAAAAGTGGAAGAATGAAGCGTTTCGTGAATAACATATACGTGAATAAATGCAATATAATCGGCTACTGTTACAGACAAATTATCACATGAATTTGCAATTGACCGTCTGATACAAAACTTCCTAATTAAATACGCTTTAACAACAAGTTTCTTGCAACAATTTGCTATTATTCAATACAAACAAATTTATCACAAATGTACGTATCACTCAGAACTTGGCCGTCGACATGCACAGTCCCATGCGTCGGTACGTACTACATTTTGTTTGTGTTAAGCCGTTTACAGTAACTACAATCGTATTTTGACTTTAAAAACGAAACTCTAGACAAAGTAACATAAATGGTGATGTCGTATATAAATAATTTGTTATTTTTATATAAAGGTAAGAAATCGTGGACACAAAAATATAATCTCGTGACACCGTGTAACCAGAAAACGCAAAATGTTCAGTTTAAAATTCCAACGCGAGCATATTACAAATTTCAACCTTAATCCCATAGTGAGTATGTTCAAATTTCCGTATACTTAAATAATCATATCCATAAAGCTCTAAGAGGAAGCCTCACTATACATATATCGTTACAATAATATTAATAATTAATTATTTAATGTAATCGTTTAATTAAATATTTTTTTAAATATCATCTCGTTACATTTACACATTCATACAAATCACTATATTTACTAAAGCATTCTCGATGTCCGGGCCGACCATCTTTCCGACACAATTTTTATACAATTTACATGATAAAATTATTTTATTAAATTCAAACATGACGAAACCCTATTCATCGAAAGAAAAATTCGGAATTTTATTTAAATAAAGATTCGTTCTCGACTAGTGAATGCATAATAGGAAAGCGGATGCCGCACGTCGACATCATACGTTAACAACGAACGAATAACATTATTTTAATTTTACAATCGCGGGCATCCTAAAATCATTTATGATTTAAACATTACATTCGGCAGCAGGCCAGCTGCGCTACACATTACACACGACGCCCTCCCCCCTTCTCTCCCCAATCGACACAACAGCTCGTTCGTATGCAAAAATATAAGTTTCGAGGACACTTAAATCTCCATATCACTAGGTATGTATAATAGTTCAATACGCATTAATCTAGACTATTACAATACGCGGCTACGGTACACTCCGACACACACATACTATTTGTAACATAAATCAGATAATGAATATAAGTGGTTTCCATGTTTCTTAGAATCCTGTGTATGCAGAAGATCGTTGGGGACGTTTTCTAAAACTAGATACCACATCATTAGATACATAATACCAAAACGGTTATCTATCTTTCTAAAAAATCTTTTAAAACACTTTCTTTTTCAAATGGATTCAATTCTTTTTTCAAATTTCAAGTGTCTATGACCGTACCTAATTTTTTAAGTATATGAGAAAAAAAATTGATATACAATCATGTCTACCATTTATACTCATAATCTGTTCCGCGTCGTCTCCCAGCCATTTCACACGCGCGGGTTCCGTAGCCGTAACTATGTGACTACAGTACCTGTCAGAACACTCCGCCGCCGCGAGCCCCGGAAGATACTCATGGATTATTTGCACGAGAACGTATGACAAACAAATAGACTCCTAATATTATCATTTTTCATAACCTTTTGTTATGAAACCACACCGTATTAACATCGATTGGGAAGCGCGCCATACGAGCCGGAACCAGTGTGATTTTCTTTGTATGCGATCTGTTGCTGACTAATGTAAAACTAGACAATATGATGTATTAGGAGTCTATTTGATGACTTTGTCTGTGCGTCAGGTAGAAAATAAAATCAGATTCGAAATACAAAGAATGGAAGTATAGTTCTTACAACGTTTTCTTCGAGATAAGAAAAGAAAATATCCAACCGAATTGATAACCTCCTTTTTTTAGTCGGTTAAAAATAAATAATCATACAATTTGCAAATTAAATTAGACAAAATTTTAAAATTAATATATTTTGAAAAATTTACAACAGTTCATTAGATATATGTTTATTATAAATTTACCAGTTTCACATTGTTGTATTTCTCACCTGACTTTATTAAAACTTCTTAGAGGTTTAAATTATAAAATTCGTGATTAAAATCTATCGCTTCTCGTACAAATGTAGTAAATATTAAATGCTTAGAGAACTTCACATAGTCCATAGGTACACTGCATAGTAGGGAAGGTCATTTAGGAAACGTAAGCAGATCCACTTGAGCGATTATCAATATAACGTTTGACATTTGACTGTTTTAATAATATTTATGCTAATAGTAATAACGATGTTGGCTAGCGGCTAATTATATGATAACATTAAACTATCTTGATGTTTTAAGTTACAGCGAGTGCAAATAGTAAAATATTAATATACCTACGCCGAATTTATTAGAAACAGTCAAATTGTCAAAAATCGTTATCAATAAATTTTCGGTTACATGACTAGTATATGTTATATGACGGGGGCCAAGACAATACTATGGGAGATTAGAATGGATTTTATCCCTATAACAGGGTGGGACCCATACCATTTTCCACTTTCGTGTGGGGGAATATTTACATTCAGTAAAACGCGTCCTAAGTATTCCAATCATGGAAAAGTCAGCAAAGTCGGGAACCATCTCGGAATGGATTTCTACCTATCAGTGGAGGATATTTTATACGTGCGTTCGATAAAATTACTTGGGACGCCTCAAGTGGAGCTGGCCGGGCAGGCGCAGGGGGCTGGCGGGGCGCGCGCGGGCGGCGGGGGGGCGGCGGCGGGGGGCGCCTGCGCAATCGCCCCCCACCGCGTGCCCTAGTCGTCCGACATGAACGAGTTCTGCGACTTCAGCTCCTCCAGCCGCGTGATCTGCTGCCGCATGTACATAATCCTAGCAACAATATAAGTTAGTAAATAACAGTAATACACGACATACAAATTTCTCCCCAATACATACAAAGTATTAAAAGTATCAAGTAAGTTTGAATAAATTTTAAATTAATCTCTTCCAAAGTAGTCTCCTTGGTTAGCGATGCACTTATCCCAACAATGATTCCAAAATTGGAAGCACTTCTGGAAAGCTTCTATCAAAACGCATCAATCAACGCATTCAATGTCTGGAATGGTGTCAAAATCGTTTCCTTTCGGCACGGTTATTACTTTTAGAAATAGTCATAAATCAGATAGGCAATCAGTAAGTGAGATATAAACAGAAAGTCACATTTTTTCTGGATCTGCATATTCGTTTCAGAGTCATAGCCAACTTTCACCTTTAATTCAAAACATATTGAGACTCGATTTTCCTTCTACGCGTTACTAGAAACGAAATAAGCACTGTCTCGTCTCACAATTCCACCGAAAAACAAGAACTGCCTCACGATAGAAATAGGTGTGACGACAGTATCTCCCTACCAAGTCGAAACACGCTATATCTACATTTGTGAGCTACTGTACGTACAAATGACGCCAATAGTGCGCATTATCGGTTTTTTGTACGGTTTTATTACGCTACCTTTCTCCCAAAATCGGTCTCCTTAAATCCTACTTCGTAGTGTACGATACAGTACAACCATTAAAACGGGTGTATTCTACTTTGATCAACCAGGTGATATCAACTAGGTGATGAAAGGTGACTCATTGGTGTTCTTTGATCACCTGAGACATAACCACCTTCAAAAAATATATATCATTTCGGCAGTAAAATAGGTGCCTAAATGAACATTTTTGTTACACCTAGGTAATCATAAATGCGACCTTATCATCCATCCAGGTGATTGTCTCAGGCGATAAAAGGACACCAATGTCACCCAGTTGATATCACCTGGGTGATTAAAGTGGAATACGCCTTAAAACGAATATAAGATTTACTCACTTCTGCTCCTGCAGCGTGGCCTGAATCTCGGTCTGGCGCACCACCGATCGCGCGCACTTCAGCTCGGAGGACACGCGCGTGCACTGCAGGCATCCCAGCTGATACGCCTCCTCTGTGAATTTGTTCGCCTGAAACATGCCCAACCATACCAACCATTACGATACTAACAAAATAACATGACAATTATAAACATGATCCTCATTGACAATATAATTAGCCTCCATGTTTTTGGGCATCCGAGGATGTTTAGTTGGTATTATATTAGTACGATCATAAATTGGTGATTAATTGTTATTAATTAATTATTTATCAAATCCGATTTCTTTTTGCAGTAAATCAGTTTATTGTGAATAAAAACGTAATTACTAATATACCTAAAAATCATAATAATTTTGAAACTATTCAATGCGTAAAATATATACAAATAATATATTAAGAGATAAAATAACAAACTTAAGTCAAGTGCTCCAATCAATAAAGCTAATTAGCTCAATCGTAGAGCAATCAGGGAATACAATTGCCCTGGCCCAGAACGTGCGGAATTTAGTGCTACAAGACGACGGATCATTAATTTTCACATTCCTCGGATACGTAAGTTTGCTACATTAATATACAACTATCTAACTAACGCTAACTAATTACTATGCTGTAGATAGTTAAGTTCATTTCTGTCATAACATCTACTTTCGACATGCTTCGCCTGACTTCGTCGCAGCGCATACTTTATCTATATTGGTTGAAGATTCTCTCGAGTTATCTGATGTAACTTTTAAGGCATCCGGCTAAGAAAATCAAAGCAGGCAAGATATATTACATGTTAAACTCAGGAACGTGTGTTATTATAACAACATAGTTTAATTAATCGAACTTATAAGTTAACACTATGGTACTAAGGTGTATGTAAAATTTATTTATATTTAAAGTCATGAATTGCTTTTTACCATCGAAC
The DNA here is from genome assembly GCA_018249875.1 of Cecropterus toxeus. Lineage (NCBI taxonomy): Eukaryota > Metazoa > Arthropoda > Insecta > Lepidoptera > Hesperiidae > Cecropterus > Cecropterus toxeus. Next base: position 269 of record DWNE01005154.1, on the reverse strand, counting down.
ATCTCTACGCACGCATATTAACCAAAATCTCAAAGATACTCCAGACATGGGACGTTTAGCATTTATTTTTACCGACTTCCAAAAAGGAGGAGGTACTCAATTCGGCTGTATTTTTTCTTTTTTTTTTATGTTTGATACATCGAAAGTGGTAGTAAAAGTGGACCGATTTTGATAATTTTTTTTTTTATTCGCAAGGTGTTGCTTACAGTTGGGTCCCATTTTAATTTGGTTCATGTTTGACAAGGGCATCCATGAGAAAAACGTATAAG